>JAGDYQ010000135.1:990418-1077918 GCA_021962125.1 Bulinus truncatus
ATGTTATTTTCTGTCTGTCAGTCTCAAAAGACAACACCAATTATGATTAGGGTATCAGCGGTTCTCAAATACATTTGTAAGCCAACACCTTCACGTGTGAGATCGTTCAAAGTGACTTCAAGACCCCCCCCACCCACCCCTCTCTCGCCCTACCGTTGATGCAACCTTTCTTTTGTCTACCACAGACCTTCTTTTCGATTTTCTTGTACGGGAAACATGTTACAGAAAAAAACGGTTGCCATTGTTGGCCCTTTATCTCTCTGGGCCATGTAGGCAGTGTTATCCGTGTTTTATTAAGAATGTCATCTGGTTCTTGGGGTATCTGATACATAATCGGCCAGCCTGGCGTACGCGTGTATAACTTCCTCGACTAAAAATAGTCTCACTCAAAGGGGAGTGAACTCTTGCTTGGCTAAAAATAGTCTTGGGAATGGCAAGTAGTGCGCAAATGATGTAAAGTTGTAAAGATGGTCAAATGGATACAACTCAATTATAAGGAGTCACTCGCCGGTCCGGGTACCGAGTCTTTGATCTAGTGTTCTTATAACACTGGTTTACATAAAAAAAACTGCAAGCAAAACATTATGAATTTCTGAAAGCTTATTAAAAATGATAAATTTTGATGTACTTATTTCTTTTGTATCACGTCAGGTTTTTGAGAAAACCACAAATTTGTGTTTACAAATTTTATGCTTATCATAAGCAGATGACGTCATCACTTTATGTTTGAACACAAGTTTAATTGAATATTTTATTGCTGTTGTTTATGTGTTTAAGATAATATTTGATTTGCTGATTTTAAATTTTTAAAAAATTTCACAATGCCAAGACATTGTACGAATTCAGCAGACAGTTTTTGTTATGTTTGTGGACGATTTTGCACAATGGCTGAGAAGAAGAAAATATCAAATTTAACAAAGAAATATTATCATGCATACTTTGGATGTAAACTGGGAGACCAGGACAAAACATGGGCGCCTCATGTTATTTGTAAACTCTGTGAAGTAACTCTTGGCAAGTGGTTTAAAGGTAAAGTGAAAAGTATGCCATTTGGTGTGCCCATGATTTGGCGTGAGCCTTCGAATCATGTGACGGACTGCTATTTTTGCATGACGAATGTTGTAGGATTCAACAAAAAAAGCAGACACATGATTCTATATCCTAATGTACTGTCAGCCTTGAGGCCTGTAGAACATTGCGAAGACATTCCTGTGCCTACACCTCCTACTCAGCTGGATGATTTTGAAAGTGATGACAGCTCAAGTTCTGAAGACAGTAGTGATGTTCTTGATCCTGATTTTAAAGAAGATGTCACACCAAAACTTTTTACTCAGGAAGATCTTGATGATCTAGTTAGAGATCTAAACCTTCCAAAGTCATCAGCTGAACTGCTTGCATCCCGCTTACAAGAACGAAACCTTCTCACTCCTGGTACTAGCGTAAGTGTGTACAGATGTCGAGAGACAGAATTTGTACAGTTTTTTTCAAGTAAGCAAGAATTGTTATATTGTAATAATATTGAAGGCCTTGTCACATCTATGGGAATTGCTTACGATGCTAATCAGTGGAGATTGTTTATTGATTCCTCAAAGCGCAGTATGAAAGCAGTTCTTCTATTTAATGGAAATAAAATATCATCACTTCCAGTGGCACACTCAGTAACATTAAAAGAAACGTATGAAAACATGAAACTGTTGCTCAGTTCTGTTGAATTATGACCAGCACAAGTGGTTGATATGTGGAGATTTGAAGGTCATAGCCATCATATTGGGACTCTAAGGAGGGTATTCAAAATTTCCATGTTTTTTGTGCCTCTGGGATAGCAGAGCAGACTCTGAGCATTATACCAAAAAAGTGTGGCCAGCGAGAGAAGAATTCACTCCAGGAAGCCACAGTGTAAAGTTAAAGCCTTTGGTGGAAGCACATCGAGTTCTCCTTCCACCGCTGCATATAAAATTGGGGTTAATGAAAGCTTTGTCAAGAATATGAACCATACTGGCTCTGGGTTTCAATACTTGGCAGAAAAATTTCCCCATTTAAGTGAAGCGAAATTGACTGCAGGTATCTTTGTTGGACCGCAGATCAGAGAAGTAATGACTGATGAGGAATTTTCATGTAAATTGGCCACAGTTGAGCTACAAGCCTGGAATGCCTTCAAAGATGTTGTCAACAATTTTTTAGGAAACTTTAAATCCGACAATTACAAAAGTCTTGTTGAGAACATGATAGCCAAATTTCAGGCTTTGGGTTGCCGCATGAGTGTAAAGTTGCACTTTTTGGACTCCCATGTAGACTACTTTCCTGAAAATCTTGGTGCGTACAGTGAAGAGCAGGGTGAAAGATTCCATCAAGACATTTGTGCAATGGAGAGTCGATACCAAGGTCGATGGAACGCGAATATGATGGCCGACTATTGCTGGTCATTAAAACGCCACAATCCTGGCGCTGCTCATAAGCGCAAATCACTTAAAAGACAATTCGTACAGTAGAAGACAATAAATTAAAATAAATCTGCTTTTTTTTAATAATTTTGTATATATCAATAGTTTTCTGCATGACCGAAGTACACTTTGTTGTTGGTTTAATTGACTTTTTTCTACATTAATAAATGTCAAACTGCAAAAAATCCTGACGTGATACAAAAATTTGGATTACATATTTGGAATCAGCATAAAAAGTTGCATAAGAAACATTTATTTGCATATCAGCAGTTTTCACAAAATGAAAATTTGTAAACCAGTGTAATCGCTAAGTATAAAGTTATCGGAAAAGAGTTTATGTGTTAGTGACGTAATAAATAGGTCAATATAAATAGGGCACTATAAAAAGTGTGTGTTTATTTTGTTTTACTCAGACTATTGTTGTTCTAGTTTAAAAAGTTATATTTCCTACAAATACCTGAAAACACCATACATTAGAAAAAATCGTTTTTCTATCATTATTATCTTTCTCTCTCTTTCTCTTTCTCTCTCTCTCTCTTTCTCTCTCTTTCTCTCTCTCTCTCTCTGTCTCTCTCTCTTTCTCTTTCTCTCTCTCTTTCTCTCTCTCTCAATATCTCTGTCTCTCTCTCTCTCTCTTTCTTTCTCTCTCTGTCTCTCTCTCTCTGTCTCTCTCTCTGTCTCTCTCTCTCTCTCTCTCTCTCTTTCTCAATCTCTCTGTCTCTAACTATCCATCAGTTAAAAATATGTTAGTTTCATCCTTGACTTATTACATATCCTATTTCCTCATCGACTGAACTCTTTAACTGGTGTCATCTTTTTGTCTAGGTTTCATTTTTTTTTTTCTATTCTTTATTTGTCAAATATTGATTTTTCTCAATAAAAGTCTGCTGGTTGAAAGAAAAGGTTCTAGAAAACAATGATTTAAAAAAAAAATGTTTTCACAGTGAGTAAATAATTTAAGCAAACAACGATGTCTAATTAAGGAGTGTATAGACCGGGGGGGGGGGGAAAGGGGGAGTTAACCTTCACTTTCAGGGGGAAACAAATGCCATGACGCCCTCAATGAAAAGTATATTTTTTAATGTTGTAGTGGTGGTGGTGCGGTGATTAGCTATTCTTCCTAGCAACTGCAAAGATCCTGGTTCGATTCCTACATATTAAATCACCGTGTTTGTGGAGGGTGGAGAGTTTCTGAGGACTTAGTGGTGGGTTAGTTACAGTTATGACGTGGTGCATATTTTTAGTTGGGTCCGCCAGCGACTGCAGCCAGATATGTGTCCCCTATAGTGCCTCCATGGTCATTGTAGTATCGGCCATGGTGAAGATGAAAAGTTCAGAACTGTAAAAAAAAACTGTCCGAATAGCGACTTTCAGATTAAAAGTGCTCACCATTACAGTATTAAAATATGTGAAAGAAAAATTATTAATCCTTGCTTACTTTATTCTTAAGCTGTATACGTTTGGAATGGTTTTGATTGGCTAAAAATATGTATTTAAAATGTATTACAGTAATAGTTAATTTATAATTTGTCATTTATAAATTAAAAAAAAAAGCTGGTAATAATATCTCAAGCGTAAAAAAAAAATAAATTAATTTATATTGTTTCTAGTTTTAATTAAAATTGCACTTTTTAATTTAATCAGGGGAGGTTACTTTACAGACAAAAAAAAATCAAACTCGTCTGCGATGCCCTTGTTTCCATCTAATTAACTAAATATTAGAGTAAGGATGGTCCAGCTATCTACACTATCGACCTGATAATCCAAAGTTCGATCCGCGGTGAGTAAATCAAGTAAAATTGAAAGCGCGATAGGTTCACCACCACTGTTGTAGGACAAAGGGTACTTTTACAATTTTTTTTTTTGTTAAATGTAAATATGACCCCTTTTAATTCTCAAGATAGTTCTGAGACAAATTTATAACTCTTTTCTACGAATCTAAATTCTGTGGGTGGGCGCCACGGGGGATGGGAGAGGGGGTGGCGGGAAAGGAGGGGGGGTACTATTTTAAATACTGTGAGATCTTCATTCAAATTATGGTCTTTATTAGAATATCAGGGAAACATTTCTAATATAAAAGAATGACATTCTGATTTTTGTAAGATTTTGTTTCAATTTGACCATTTCTCCGCATAGAAAAAGGAAGAGGTTTTGTCTTAATCTACAGAATGTTTGTCCATATTTTATTTTTATCCTGGCATTCTCATTATTGGGTGTGTGTGTGTGGGGGGGGAAGTGTGTGTGGGGGGTGGGGGGTGTAGCATTACAGAGATTGCATGCAGCGGACCCAGGAAGCGTCTAATCAGGGAATCTGTTCATAAAGCCTGACTTGAATTCAGACTATGAATACGATACATTGTCAAACATATGTACATATAAATATATATATATATATATATATATATATATATATATATATATATATATACATATATATATATATATATTTATATTTCTAAATCCTTCCATTTAACGTACAGACTGTCCGTCCAATCAGAGATGGACAAAACTCGTTTTTTTTTTTGAATAACATGGATTGGATATGGACATGGGACCAGATGAAATTATTTTAAAAAAAAATGGGGAGGTAAATGCGGTAAACGATGACGTTGGCATAATGTATCTCAGGGTGATGGTTAATAAAAAATTAACCCTAGGGACGTATTTATCGGTGGGCACACACCGGACCAGCTTCCTGGGCCCCCCCCCCGACCCATGCATAACACAAACGTAACTCTAGTTTTTACTTTATTAACTCTATATCTTTTATAGGGGGCCCCCAACTTTACTCTGAGCCTGCCACCTCCTCCGATTGCCCCCATCCCCAAATCGCCAAAGACATCTTCACTTTACGTATTTTTCTAGAAGTTGAATTAATAAAGTCATGAATTAAAGCGCGGAGCTTCGGTTTCATTAAATGAAATTTGTGGACCGAAATGCATGTTTAAATATAAAAAAAGGGGGGATAACATTTAGTTTATAAAAGTTGTCACCCTTGCTGAGAAAAAACACGGAGTAACTTCCCCTTGTCTTCTCATTCTTTCGGGGGAAAAATAACCCCATTGCATGGCATGGACGGGAGAGATCAAGAATGTTGTTGTATCCATGGACCAGAGAGATCAAGAATGTTGTTGTATCCATGGACCAGAGAGATCAAGAATGTGATGTATCCATGGACCGCTGAGATCAAGAAGGTGTTGAGAGATCAAGAATGTGATGTATCCATGGACCGGAGAGATCAAGAATGTGATGTATACATGGACGGGAGAGATCAAGAATGTGTTGTATCCATGGACGTGAGAAATCAAGAATGCCTTGCCGTGTTTATCCGCTAGGACAGCGTAAAGGAAAGTTACAACAGCAAAGACTGATTAACAGCGCACAGCGAAGGAGATAAATTTGTGTCTACTACGTCAATAAGCGTCTGACTTACATTTATTTACGAAACATTTCTGAGTGAAGTTTATTATGGATTTATCGCAACAGCGGCGTGTGTCTGGTTTTCACTGAAGCTGATTTACACCAGTAATGACGTAAAAATGGCACTTACCGGAAGCGGACGCCTTCAGGAGCTCAGCGACACATGACTATATCCATGACACGTATTAAACTAATCAAACAACGATTTGTTCAAGAACACCACATCAGCATGCGCTTCATTTGTGATGACGTCATTCCGAGGCCGCGCCACCAATACTACGTCAGTCAAAGTGTGACGTCACAACAGTTACTGCGCCATTTTTATAAGCAATGCATTAGATGGATAGGCGTGAGGGTCAGAGATATGTTCATGGGGAAACTCGCCTGGAACGACACAGTCATAGATAACAACTTGATACAGCAGAAAGAAAGAAAAATGAACTGTTGACTAATTGTATCAGCTCAACACGTGCAAATACCAGCTGAACTTAAAAACACCTCAAAAAAAAAATGTACCAAAGCGTGATCTTTATTTATTTAATAACACACATGTTTCGAGTGGTATTTTGTAGTTCAAGGGAGAAAACACATTTTGAAACCACACGTGAGTGTTGGTGACAGTAGAGATAGAGAGAACGAGAGAGAGAGAGAGAGAGGGAGATGGTAAAAATGTACCTCGTGACAGCTCCGTATCACTGGTAAACGGGGCATGTATCGCCTTCTAGCCACTGACGTGAATATACGTCACTGACCTCGTTGTGTCACGTTCTCTCCAGCAATCGATTCCGGAACACACAAGACTGCGATACTTTTTGCAGCGCTTCGATACTACTGCTCAACCCCGGGAATCGATACCTACAAGAGAGTGCACTACAGGTCCTGCTCACTAATCTATATAATAATATAGCCCGGGAACTTTTTTTTTTAAATGTATAATAATAATTCATTGGTTTATCTATTCTTACATCATTATGAAGTTATTTTCTCAATCGCCAGTTATATACATTCAGTTAATACAACAATAACAACATTTAGGAATCGTTTCAATATTCAGGAATCGTTACAATGTTTCAGGAATCGTTCCAATAATCATGGTGTTTTCTTATCGCACGCACAATTGTTTTTTTATGGAAGGGCAAACAGGCTGGGCCTCCACCCTCTGACAAAAGGGGCCCTTCCAGTATATGTTAATATTAAACCTGATGAGGTACGTTGGCTACGTTTGCCTAGAGCCCCACTAAATAAATCCTGAATTCTCTGCCTAGGGCCCACTAAAAATCAGGAGGTCCCAGTCTACGGCCCCTAAAAAAAGAGAAATTCACCCCAACCATCCCAACCCAACAACCCATCTATTTGAATATTAAGTTTTCTGAAAGTAAACCTCTTCAAGTAACACAGAGTTCGACTTTCTACCATTTTTATTTTAGTTCTGTAACAACTGAAAGAGACAAATTGTCCGAGTGATCCAGTTAAGCAATAAGAATAACATTAAAAAAATATTAATAAAAAAATTGTTTCTTCATTTTTTTTCTGAGCTTTCTGTTTTTTTGTTATCTTAAAAAAAATTACTAAATATTAATTTCCTTTCAGTTTCAGCTTTATTTTTTTTTTTCTTTGCAAAAGTTTCATCTTCACAACGGAACAAATGAGCTCTTCACATGAGAAGATGTCATTTTGAAAAAGGTCATCTCTCGTCTGCAGGAGGTCACAGATGACGTCAGACACTACAAATGGGGAAAAAAAAACAACAACCAATAATACAAGAGATTTTTTTTTCCATGCCTCTTATTCAAACCGCCATTTTGGTTGATTTGATTTTTCCACATCACAGTCAAAGAAAAGAGACGGTGCCCGATAGTTCGAAACACTAACTACTCCAGTTTCCGCTGTTTCTCTGAAGTAGCCGTGAGGTGGGCGATGACTTAAATCCCCCCCCCCGTTTGGTCTCTGAGATCACCGGACTCACGGGTTTTACAAGTGACTCAACCCCAGGGCACGTTAGAGCCGACAAGAAAAGATAATTGACATGTATTTTTATATGGTCAGGTTATTATGACATAATATTCGGAAATTTTTTTTTATTCGGATCAGGCTGTGAAAGGATGTCCTGTATTAAGTCCTCTGTATTATGTCATGAGTGGTGTTTTCTGAGAAGCAGTGTACTTGTCTTCTAATATGTCCTTATGAGGTCATCTTCGATGTCCTTATGACGTCCCCTGTTATGTCTTGTATGATGTCCACTATTAAGTCCGGTAGGACGTTCTGCTGGCTGTAATGTTACATGATCGTTATGATATCCTATGCGATGTCCATTTGATGTCCTATCAGATACCCGGTACGACGTCCTCTGATATTTCCACTATTAAGTCCGATGTGACATTCTGCGTGATATTCTGGTAGATGTCATTTTGATGGGGGGGGGGGGGATAAACTTTATACAATGAAAACTAATGAGGTCGCTATGCAATATTGATTTGCTGAATGACTTTTGTGTCTGTCCCGTCAGTTGGTGTGTACAAACACAAACACGTATCAAGCATACTTTCGCACGAAGCTGTATGTATATTATGTTGTGTACGTCCTTTAGAAAGCAGTGCGGTGGTGTGGTCCGGATTTGTGTAACCGTGACGACATGTGTTTGTTTACTTATGTCCTCTCCAGTGACCTACTCACAACTCAATGAAGCGTCACTGCAGTATTTTGTCTGCCATCTACATTTGTGACACTACTTTTTGACCCTACTTTGACTCTCTCTCTCTTTCTCTCTCTCTCTCTCTGTCTGTCTCTCTGTGTGTGTGTTTCGGGGGAGAATCTTACCGAAAAGGGCTTCCCACAAATCTAGATCGAAGATAGCCAGTGCAAAACAGTTTTGCATATGGGATAACCCCTGACCAGGCCCGTAGCGTGCGAGGGGGCAAGGGGCCGCCTCTGCTTATTTGCTCTACTTAGTAAAATGTATTACCTTCCCCTCCCTGCTTTTGCCTGGCCCCTGCTGTAGAATGCCTGGCCCCCTGCTGTAGAATTTTCACGCTACGGGGATGCCCCTGACTGCAGTATTGACAGTGGTTAGTTGACCTCTGTAGTTGACCTAGACTAGGGTACTTTAGGGGCAAAGGTAATTTGGGGGCCCAAAGAGAAAATTGCGTAAACGCCATCGCTTTATAATACTAAGACTCAAATAATCTTTGAAAATGCCCCCCCCCCCCTGACAAACTTAAAAGTTTAAATAATTTTAGCACGAGGCCTCTGACAGTATTAAGATTACACTTCCATGTGTCTGGCTAAAAATTCATTCCAGTCCAAAAATGACCCCCCCCCCTTCCCACCCCAAGTGTAGCTGCCTAGTTGGTTGACCTATCCATGAGAACGGCTGTGGTTCAGGTGACCCACTTTCAAGTGTATTACGTCACATCTTCTGCTGTACATCGCATAGTTTGTACCCTGATTGATTTGGGCATCAATTAATTAGTGTTTGTACAATTTTGGTCAGTCTCTGAAAATTCTCTCTCTCTCTCTCTCTCTCTCTCCCTCTCTGCCTCTCTCTCTCTCTCTCTCTCTCTCTCTCTCTCTCTGCCCCCCTCTCTCTCTCTCTCTGATTCTCTCCCTCTCTGTATTTTTTTTATGTCCGCTTTATTCTGTTTACAATGGTTCCAAATGGTTACAGCAGATAGCTACTACATAAATCCAGAATTTTCTTTTCTTTTTTATGCCATAACACAAAATATACTTGTTCTAGCGACTAATTTTTGTTTTTGTTTTGATATTTTTGTATCTGTAGCTTTATGTTTTTTTTTCTTTTGTCTTTTGAAGTCTATATATGAAAAATACTTCAAAAGAAATAGCCATTATAATTTTGTAGACAGAAATCCAAATCTTATCATAAATGCTCACGATGACGTAATCAGAAAAGCAGTAATGGTAGATGAACCATGTGATATGACGTCACAGTCGAGACAAAGGGAAGAGCACTCTGTTTATTTCGTACACAAGAAGGTGGTACATTAGTACAATGCTACTATAAAGTGCATAAAGTATATATGTGTTTGAGTGTGTATAAAGTATATGTGTTTGAGTGTGTATAAACTATAATTGTTTGAGTGTGTATAAAGTATATGTGTTTGAGTGTGTATAAAGTATATGTGTATCAGGTGAATAAAAAGGCGTTTGCATTCAGGGAAAGGGAAATGGCTTTCATGGGACTCAAAACCACAAGGATTGAAAATCACATTCATCTCCATCGAGCCATTCGCTCTTTTATGCACTCAGTGTGCATAAGAATGTATCAGTATATAGTTTTACATAACAGTCTATAGAAGTGTGTAGCAGTGTGTAGCAATGTGTAGCAGTGTGTATGTGTATATACTTGTATCCCCGACAAACACTAACTTAATTCTGGCAGCTCATACACACACACACAACTGTGAAACTGTTTACTAAAACATGAAATATTTGAGGAGTTAAAATTGCGAAGTGCTCACCAATACCCATCTGCCAAAATGACCCGTAACTAAAACCCAAATACCTGCTACATGTGGCTACACTTTGTCAAATTATCTGTAAAAACTGCAGACCCGAGAACAGTCGTTTCTTAAGAAAAACAAAATAATTGTTCCTTGATTTCTTTCCCTCTATAAATGTTGATACAAGTTTTGAATGTATTTATTCTTGGTTTACTTTTAGACATGATGATAATTAAACTGCGGACTTTTAAAATTGTATTTTTTTTCATGTGGCTTTGAATTACAGAAAAGTTACTCACCGTTGTCTTGGATCCAATCGATCAGTGTTCTCCAACTTTTTCTCTCCGCGGACCGGTCAACGTTTGACAATTTCACGCGGCCCGCTGGTTGGCGGGGGAAGGGGGCGTTGTTTATTTATATTTTAGATTTAAATTGCCATATCCGCTCACAGCCGTTCACAGCCGTTCACAGCTGCCCACAGCCGCCCAGCTCCGGGTCAACCTCTCTATGGAAAAATCGTACTTTCTCGAGAGAAATACACCACAGTAGATAAAAAAAAGGAAATAATTTAATATTTCTTTTGCGGCCCAGTTCCACTTAATCCACTGGCCGGTACCGGTTTGCGGCCCGGGGCTTGGTGGGGGGACCACTGATATTAACCACTGTTAGGAAGTTATTTTATTTTGTGCTGTGTTCATCTTTCATTCCTAACCCTGGCCGAGAGTGCATTGTCCGTGGTGGCACTACGGGGGAACGACTGTGTGACTAGCACTTCCGCAATTAATGTCAGTGACCCATTTTAATAAAGGCCTACCTGGGAACTCTCCGTACGAGTTAAAAAAAAACAAACCAAAGTCATTAAGCAGGGATCAATGTCATACACGGGGCCCTTCTGGTCCATAGGTGACGCGCTTTACACAATCGCCACTTAATAAATAGTATATCCATTAAAGTATTACAAGAAATCTCGTCCCGCCCTCCCCTTCTCCTCCCACCTCCCCTGGATGGCTAAACTCATTTGAGAGCCGTTGGCACAGTAAACCAGCTTAGCACAGTCAGAATAATATATATATATATATATACAGTGGATTCCGCTTAATTGGGACACCGCTTAATTGGGACAGCCGCTTATTTGGGACAAATCTCAAAGAAACCAAACCAAGAAGCAAATAGTAAATTTGTATGTTTAATTGGGACATCCGCTTAATCGGGACAAAAAGCCTCGGTCCCGATGTGTCCCATTTAAGCGGAATCGACTGTGTATATATATATATATATATATGTCAGTATACCGAATGGCAGTACACGACCTTTAACCGAAGGCAGACGACGAAGCTAACGAAGTGACGTAATTCATTAACTGCAGGACCCCAGCAGTAATCGTTAGATCAACAAATGAATCGGGGACTGAAAGGAGAATCAAAAAAAAAAAACCTAAACAATCAACGACGTACAAAACAAACTTCAGTTCCAGGAGAGCGCTTCTACTATTTATGTTGTGTTTCTATCCGTAGTTCACCACGACAGACGGATGTTTAGATCTAGCAGAGAAAAAAAAAAGGAGGAGGAGGGGGGGGGAGAGGGAGAGAGAATTAGAACGTTTTGATAATGTCCTAATTTGTCAATCGAATGACATAATCGATGAACACGCAGATTAGGTATTGCGAATTGATGAATCGCTGGAAAAACGAAAGTGGACTTTGTTTCAAATATTTTTTTTTTTTTTTTTGTTATTTTGTTGATAAGTCATAAAGGGAGCAATGTCGTTGTCTATGTGTATGTGTGTGCGTGTGTGTGTGTGTGGTTAGTGTGTTACTGTAAGTGCTGTCACCTTCTGTAGCATTGAAAGGGATATTGAGGACAGCCGGTAAGGATGTACTGTTTATCAGACTTGACCTTAGTTATATAGTGGGACCGGTGGCCGAGTGGTGTAGATCGTCGACTGTAGACCTGAGAGTCGGGGGTTCGATCCTTGGTGAGAGCTAATGAAATTATTCTAGGTCCTGGTAGTAGTCCCACAAGTTCACTCAGCTTGAAATGGGTATTTGACTTTTAGGTTGGGGAAGTAAAGGTGGCTGGGCGTTGTGCTAACTACAGAGTTCCTTTCTATGCCGAGGTTATAGTAACAGATGAATTCTGCACTTCAACTGCCCCGATGGTTCTTTAAGGCTTGGAAGAGGTTTACATAGCTTAGTTTCCATTCTGTCTACACATCACACACAGTGGCGCCGAGAGCCAACGCGGGCCCCAGGGCAGGACATCATTGCGGGGCCCTTAATAAACAATGAGTCGTGAAAAAATTGACATGGTCGGGGCTGCCGGGCCCCATGTATGCCCTCTTACAGATGCGGGCCCCCCTGACAATGACCCCCCTACCTCCCCCTCTCGGCGGCCCTGATCACACACACAACGTTATTTACGGCAATTAATTGTAGCTATAAGCAATGTAATAGTATAATTGACTACACGGCTCGATATATCTGTGTTCAGTCGCTACGTGTGCGTGTTTGTGTGTGAATTTTGTTTCAATCTACCTGTCGGTCTTTCTGTCTGACTATCTGCTTGTCTATCTACCTGTCTGCCTTTACCTATCTATCTATCTATCTATCTATCTATCTATCTATCTATCTATCTATCTATCTATCTATCTATCTATCTATCTATCTATCTATCTATCTATCTATCTATCTATCTATCTATCTATCTATCTATCTATCTATCTATCTATCTATCTATCTATCTATCTATCTATCTATCTATCTATCTATCTATCTATCTATCTATCTATCTATCTATCTATCTATCTGTCTGCTTACCTATCTGTCAATCTAGGTACAATAATCCTGATACAACCATATATTACGCTCCAAGCAAATTACTATACTCTCATTCACACACAAATTACAAAACAAACACCGTGAACACAACAGGAAACAATTATTACTAATTCAAATTTATTTCAAACAAATTTAAATATCAAATAAAAAAATGTGTTAGCAGAATTCATTTGAAAGAAATTTCTTAGAGACCATATAACAAACAAAATGTTAACTAATAGAACTTTACATATCTACACTTTCCTAAAAAATTTAATTACTTGTAATTTGAACAAAATCACTAACAAACTTTATTGTTGTTGAGAAGTCAACATTCAGTTCATTGGTATTAATGCAGTTGCTCCTGTGATTGCTGGCTCCATTTGCTACTTTTACCCCTGTTACAAAATGACAGTTTTAGGTGATTTCACCATTTTTTAAAAGTAGGCTGAATTTAGTAAAGAAGTCATTTAGTAAGAGAGCCATTAAACTAAGACTAATTAACCAAACAATAAATAATGTTGTTATTGAAATGATTACGTTCATATGCTGGCTAGAAGGAACGAGGGCGTGAGTGTTGCCTGTCATAACTCTTAGAGAAAAATGTATTTGATGTTTTTATGCTTTATACAAAGCACAAATAAACGTAGATTTGTGTATTTGTATAATTTATTAGACTAAAAACATATAAGATTTATATAAAAATGAAAATTATATATATCTGAACTTGTAGTTATTTTATTATGAATGGTTATGCTAACTATATTCAATAAACACAGGACCATTAATGGAGTATTTTCTATCAACTATGAAAGGCCAATCTCACCCGTCGTCCTTTGTCGTCAGATTTCTTTAGATGGGACAAACCACAAAATTTGTCTCGGAGAGTATCACATAATATTTTGGCATGATAATTTGTGATCTCTCCTTCCTGGTCTGAGAGATATACCATGATCCACGGGGGATGGATCATAGGTATTCTCTAGTCAGGAACAAAAACCCATTACTTGCGAGGGTGGTGGTACTGTGGTCAATGAGGACTATCCGAGACCGCAGTATTCACAGCTGGCGGTGGTGACAGATGTGGTCGGCACACAACACCCTTCCACTCCGTCCCACTCAAGCACACCTGCGCAGCTTGCCATTACCGGCTGAAGGTACAGGCACACTACACCCTCCCCTCTGTCCGAGTGGCAGGAAAAACCCCTTTCCTTGCCATTCTGGCCGACCGGCAGTACACACACCCTGCTGGTCTGGCCGGTTTGGGCTAGGATCAAAACCCATCTTTCTGCCACCCCAGCAGATGATAGCGGGCACACTCACCCCGCCGCTCTGTAGGCATGGCAGACGTGCATCAGCGCCGCCAACAATGTTGGTGTGGTAGGCACACTACACCCTACCATGCTGGCAATGGCGGCGTTTAAAAAAAATTAAAAAAAAAAAAAAAACACAAAAGTACAGAAGTTGTCCAATAACAAATCAGACTATACATTATAAAAAGTGCGACATCTCCTTGTGAGTTTCAGGATAGAGTTACCAGTCTATTTAATCTCATGTCTGATTAGAATATGATCAAGAATTCCCGAAAGACCGCAGAATTGATAATGGGAGAAAATAAATGTATAGCTATAATATCTCAATAATAAACAAAAATATTAAAATATAATAGGTTTAAGAATAGTTACAATTATTAAAAACTTAGATCCGTAGTTGTGCTTAATTAAAAACTTTTGAAACATGGGATTGTAAACAAAAGTGTAAAAAAACTGAACCAAATGAACGTGTTGTTTACAAAGTGACCTTTGACTTAAGCAGGTAACTGAGCGTTGGGTTAAGACGATGCTTGTGATTTATTTATTAAATTTTGTAGGGGTGTAAAAATGGCTGTAGTGATGTCATGTGCTGGTAGCTATGGTGATGTTATATGCTGGTAGCTGTAGTCAGTGGCGCAACCAGCAAAGAATGCTGGGTGGGGGGGGGGCTCACATATTGAAAAAAGACAGTTTGACAGTCTTTTTAGTATCTTTATATACTAAAATATGTATTGATGATTTTGCTCCCCACCCTGGTTGCGCCACTGGCTGTAGTGATGTAATTTGCTGGTAGCTATGATGATGTAATGTGCTGGTAGCTGTGGTGATGTAATGTGCTGGTAGCTGTGGTGCTGTTATTTGATAGTAGCTGTGATGTTTTTTTTTGTTTGTGGTGGTGCTATGCGGGAGTAGCTGAGATGATGCTATGCGGGAGTAGCTGTGATGATGCTATGCGGGAGTAGCTGTGATGATGCTATACGGGAGTAGCTGTGATGATGCTATGCGGCAGTAGCTGTGATGATGTTCTGTGGGAGTAGTTATTACGTGTGAGTGGCTGGGGTAATGTTATGTTGGAGTAGCTGTTATATGAGAGTAGTTATGATGATGTTAGGTGGGAGCAGCTGTTATGTGGGAGCAGCTGTTATGATATTTTGTGGTGCCAGCGGAGGTGTATAACTGTTTTATAAAGCTGACCAGTGCATTTTAAGATTGTTGTTTATTTGTCAATAAGACATGGTCTCCGCTAGTAGTGGTAATGAACCAAGCTGTATATGTTGTACAGCGCTGTTTGAAAAAAATAGACAGCTGTTTGTGAAGTAGAAAAATATGCCTGTTGTACTACGCTGTTTGTAGTCTAAAAGATTATCTATGACCAGCTGTGCAGTGTGCCATATCAGTCATGTATAATGCTGAAATAGATTTAAATTACACCAGGCAAAGATAGTGACAGTATATGATGTAAAATGTTATTTGCAATGTCATAACCATTTTTCAGGTGAATCATCTAACAATTCGTGAAAAGTGAGATTTACATAAAGTAATTAAAAAAAATAATAGATAAAAAAAATCTGCAAATAACGAGTTTGAAGAAAAAGGTGATTGTAGCTGAACTAATTTAGTTAAGGAACAATAACCACATCATCTTACACAGCAGTGTTCCCCTCTTGCATTAAGATTGTTATATTTATAAAACAGTAAACAGCAGTTTAAAAATTTTTTTTTTAAAAAAAGGGGAAAATACTTATTTACAAAATAATAGACACATAGTGAGCTGCTAATAATTAGGTGATTTTAAAAGTAATATAAAAAGAGGTCACGTTAAGGTCAACAAAAGGTCAGCAAGTCAAGAGACAACAAAAAGATCAAATAAAAACTTTGTGTTCAGTGTTCAAAATGTTCATCAGTACAGTGTTCAAAATGTTCATCAGTACAGACAGTGTTCAAAACGTTCATCAGTACCGACATTGTTCAAAATGTTCATCAGTACAGTGTTCAAAATGTTCATCAGTACAGACAGTGTTCAAAATGTTCATCAGTACAGTGTTCAAAATGTTCATCAATACATCCAGATTGACAGAAGAAAAAAAGTCTAAGATCATGTAGAAAAAAATGAAACTATCAAATGAATTTATGTACAATTTTGAAAAAATCCACCAGGTTAAATATATAGATACTAACTACCCTACAAAAAATTTCCTTTTTTTTTTAATTAAAATGTTGTATTAACTCCAAAACATACACACACACACCTGTGTGCATAGTACACTATGACATTAACTTTCTTTTTTTTTGTTCATTTTTTTTGTTCATTTTTTTTTGTTTTTAAATTAGGGTGAATAAAAAACCAATCATACATTGTTTTATTAATTACAGAAAAAAATACAAAAAAAAAATATTTTCACACTTAGCTAATGGTCAGTCTACAAGTAGTGGCGATCCAGGTAAAATTTAAAAACAAAATGGTCAGTGAAAAGGGCATGGAAAATATCAAGAGAAATATCAATTAAAAAAATATATGATTGAAACAGTTAAAGACAAAGTGTAAATCAGCAGACGATAAATAAATAATAATGAATAATCATAGATACAAATTAATTATCACAGAAATTATTTATATTTCATTTGTGTGGAAGAGAAAAAGACTAGTGATAAAATATCTACATCTTCAAAAATATCATGGAACATTAAGAAAATAATTTAATGTAACATGCACAAATAAATTCATAGGTGAACAAAACACTTTGTGTAAAATAGTGAAACTGTGTATACCTTCCAATAAAAAAAAAAGTCTGATAAAAAAGATGGCACGCTATTGCACAGTAAAAAAAGATATACAGTAAAATCTCCACTATCCGACATTCCGGATAACTAAAAGTCTGAAAAGGCTAATTCAATTTGCATACTAATTAAAATTCCCCTTTTAATCATTAAAGCAATTTTTTTTTTTAAAATAGAAAATTAAACTATTTTACTTCGGTCCAATAATCTATTTTTAGATAACGGTAAGTGGGTCATGGGGAGACTACTGTAGGTTTTTTTTTATTTCAGTAAAAATAAATTAATACATTATTTTAAAAAAATGATTATATTAAAAAATATATGTACAAAGTAAAGTACAGTAAAAGTATTGACTGTAAGATTTCAATTGTTCCTTGTTTTTTATTTTATTTTCCTTCCTTTCCGTTTTTCTCTTTCCCTCTTTCATTCCCCGTTCACAAATCACTCGCGATGACGTCATCAGTTTATGAGAAGTGGTAGATGAGCCAGTACAGGACATTGAACACTGAGAAGGACAAAGGGAAGAGCACTCTTGACATTTTGTCCACTCGCCTGGCTCGTAGTTTGAACAGGGCCCCCGGGTTGGGGGCCCCAGGTTGCCTTGACATTTTTCCATTAATCTGTTGGATAGAGACAAAAATAGATTTACATCTAATGGTCAAGAACAAATTACGTGTAATGGTCAAGGGCAAATTACATGTAATGGCCAAGAACAATAGTTAAATACATAAGTATGTTCTTTAATAAGGGGGAAGAAGCCAAACAATGTCTGTTTACATTTTATTACATTCAGACAAATATAAAATTTAGTATCATTGAAACACTAATGAAAGATATCTACGACTGTGTCATTCCTACTTCGATAACGATAAAAGTAAAATTACAATATCAATAAAAAAAATTAATTCACAACACATACAAATTTCAAATCAAAAACACCTTTAACTCATTAATCAAATCAAAGGGAAAAAACCATCTGCCGAAAGTGAAGAACACTTTTTAAATTATTTCCCTTGGTACAAATCGGCCATTTATTAATTTGCAAGTTTTGAAAACATGTTTGCCGCACTGCGCAACAAACAAATTGTCTTTTTCTAGTTGATAATACATGTATTAACTTTCAAAGTATCCACTTTGATATGTGTGTGTGTGTGTGCGGGGGGGGGGAATGGAAAGACTCACCATAGGTGCGCTGTCTTCTTTCTGCTCTGCTGTTGCTTCCCCGGTCACTGTAGAAGAGGTGTTCAGTTTTTCCCCCCGCCTGGACAGGACGTTCACGTAGGCGAACTCCAGGAAAGCGGCGAAGACGAAGATGAGGCTGCTGACCACCCACACGTCAATGGCTTTGATGTAGGACACCTGTTGGAGATCAGAGCAGGCAGTTAAGGGCTCACGTACGTGCTGCACAAGCTATAGCTTGTCCAAAAGAGCGATTGTCACATATATACATACTTACATATTTTGGTACTGGCATATAACATCTGGACTTTGAAAAGGAAGGGGGGCATATCTCAAATAGCTTTTGGGCCTTATCAAGGCTAAATCAGGCACTGAGAGCATGGCATTTCATTTGTTTAGGGTGGTTATGGACAGATAGGACATGGGGCTTAAACAACAGGACATTGGTTTGACGGAAGGACTATTAGATGGATGGAGGCAGGGTGAGGTTAATATAATGATAGACCGAGAGAAATTTGTTTAATAAGACGACAGGACAAGTCCTCCTACTGGGTACACATTGTTTTTTTTTCATTTATTGAGCTCCGGTTTTTTTTTTAAGCCGGTGTACAGTTTTATAATCTACGGCTTGCTCTATGTCAGCTGCATCTCATATGAACGGTGGGAGGGGGGAGGGCGGCGGAGATATTAAGTTCTTAGACTTGTGGGACTTAGGGTGTAATACACGTCTCGTATTTGGTCGTCAGACAGCTGGAACTCGGCCAGAATAAATTGTTTCGGCTCATCAACACCAGGGCTTGTTGGAAAAGGTCACACATCCCTTGACCCAGCAAAGTGAAAATCTCTGCTGCCCACATGAAAGTTTGTTTTAAAAATTGATATACCACGCTTGTTTTTTTTAATTCATCGAATAAATCTTGAAAAAAAAAAAGGGGGGGGGGTGTGTGAGGCGGGGGTTAAAAATTATTCCGCTCGGGTTACTTCGAATTTTTACATCAGCCTTTTAATCCAAAATAAAAAGTTGAAAGCTGTGCTTATGTCAATCATGGTGAATAATTTAGAAAAGGATTCATTTTAATATATAGAAGACACCCTCCCCCCGCGCCTCCTCCCCCTTCCTGGTTTCCAAAACATGCTTTGTTCAGGAAAACAAAGATACTTTCAAAGAGTAAACAAAGGGGAATAAACTATAACAGGCTTAATAAATTAGGATTCATCAGTTGTCTCCCCTAGACTCTCACATTTAAAAAAAAAATCATTTGTTGTGTATTACAGGTGATACAATTCATGAGCCACACATATGTGTACGGCAGTCAACCAATGTACTCACTTTTGGTAGCTGAGCCTGAGTGTTGGACCCGTGGGTGTTCAGGGTCAGCACCGTCAGCACCCCCAGCGACACCCTGGCTGGGATGGCCTCGAGGTCCAGCCAGAAGCCCACCCAGGACAGGGTCACTATAAGTATGCTGGGCACATATACCTGGATGATGTAGAAACCAATGTCTCGCTTTAGCGTGAAGTGGGCTTCGATGCAGGCGAACTTCGCTGAAAATGATACGGAAGAGAAAGTAAATGGAACAAAGAGTTAAGCACTGAGCATGATTCGGATCATTGGTCTAGATTTGGAAGGGAGGGGAAAGGGAGGGAGGGGGGGCGGGAGAGGAAATAGTTTTCATTCGACACGAAAGTTTCTTTTACGTCAACTCAGTACGTTTATTTGTTTGTTTGTAAAGGGATGACTCGGTTAACGACTGGTTGCTGTAAGCGCAAATGTATTGAGTTTTGAGTATGTGACGAACTACCGATTTCTCTTGCTATACTTGTGGGCAATTGTACTTTGGATAACGACGTTTCAGTTAACGACGTTTCGATTAACGCTGTTAACTTCAGAACGGGTTAACAAAGTAGCGCTATTGCTCAGCGTCGACATTATGTTTCATTACAGCAAATCAATCTTTCCTTGCTTGTATTTCAACTCATTACATTTGAACTCATTACATTTGAACTCATTACATTTCAACACATTTTATTCATTTGCTTATACATACATCTCAGCATCAAATATCGTAATATGATGAACTAAAACATACCATTCCAATACAATGGACACATATTATTCGGATAGGTCGTATTTGGAAAGCTGGGAAAGTCACACACAAAAAAAAAAACGGGCAAATGGCACAGCTAACAACGACAAATTCAAAAACATGTCAAAAATCTGGCAAGTGCTTAGACATAATATTATACACACGCTAGCGCATGAATCCATATTTAACTGGCCACAAGCTGAATCAACAATCAGTCGAAGTGATATTTAATACGTGTTGATTATAATCTAGACTGACATTCAGAGATCAACACGTAAACGACGATGTGTTGTTTATTCTTATATTTATTTATTTTTACAATTTTTATCTTGTTTTGATTGAAGGAGGAGAATTAATTTGTAAGCTAAATCATTTGTGTGTGTGTGTGTGTGTGTGTGTGTGTGCACAACTCTAATGAAGCGGGGGCAAACATTCTAAATTTTAAGTAACAAATGCTCATAATGTTCAGTTTGTTTTTGTCGACCATAAGTTCATTTCTTAAGATAAACAGACTATGTAGCCAATGGATAAAACTGAAAGGTATGTAGCAGTGGCTACCAAATTGTGTGTGTATGTGGGGGGGGGGTCGGTCACCAAATAATTTGAAGTAGGTCGGCCCAAAAATGACAATAAGTAAACCGTATGCTTTGTTGGCATGTTAAATATGTGTGTGTGTGTATGTATGTATGTGTGTGTGTTTGTGTGTATGTGTGTATGTGTGTGTATTTGTGTCTGTGTGTGTATTTGTGTCTCTGTGTGTGTGTTTGTGTCTATGTGTGTGTGTGTTTGTGTCTATGTGTGTGTGTGTTTGTGTCTCTGTGTATGTGTTTGTGTCTATGTGTGTGTGTTTGTGTCTATGTGTGTGTGTTTGTGTCTATGTATGTGTTTGTGTGTATGTGTGTAAGTGTGTGTGTCTATGTTTGGGTGTGTGTGTGTGTGTGCTTGTGCCTATGTGTGTGTTTGTGTCTATGTGTGTGTGTGTTTGTGTCTATGTGGATGTGTGTGTTTGTGTATGCGTTTGTGTTTGTGCCTATGTGTGTGTGTGTGTGTTTGTGTATGTGTTTGTGTTTGTGCCTATGTGTGTGTGCGTTGTTGTGTTGCTCGCCTCTTGAGTCTTTCTTTAAATGTTTGTGTTGGCGGTCATGAAGTCCCAGCCAGTCGATCCCACACGTTCTGATGTTAGTCCTTAGACCATCGGGTTAAGTTGCAATTTCACTGGACCTATAAGACGAGGTCAACCTTGGTCCCATTTTTTTCAGACTACTGGGGGATGAAGTCGTTTCCCTCCCCCTCCCCCCCTCCCCCAAAAACTTTTTTTTAGAACAATCCTCGCTGAATGAAAAAAAAAAACCAAGAACAAAAAGTACTCAAAGTACCTACCAACATAACCTATTCGCAGTACTCAGTACATACCCAGTACATACCCTCATGCATCACGTCCAGACGGACAACGGCTCACATCCATCAGTCAAAGTTGATCACTACAGACGTCGGTACTTACGTGTAGAAACAAGGAACGACAACTCTTAGCCCAAAGCACGTCAAGAGTTATGCGAACATATTGTATGTACTACAGTAGTGGTCCGTGGAATCAAAATGAGACACATTGTGGGGAAATTGGAGGGGGGGGCGTGGGGGCGGGGGTTGGGGGTGGGAGGAGGGGAGTTGAATTGATGTGTCGGTCGTCATTGTTCATGCTATCTCTATGAAATCATCAGAATGGACTTTTTAAAGTTCACATATAAAAGTTATCTTTAAGGATGAGAATTGAAATCTTGTGACCCTATGAACCACTATAAGAACTGTTTATTTGTAGAATCCTGTATCTATCTATCTATCTATCTATCTATCTATCTATCTATCTATCTATCTATCTATCTATCTATCTATCTATCTATCTATCTATCTATCTATCTATCTATCTATCTATCTATCTATCTATCTATCTATCTATCTATCTATCTATCTATCTATCTATATATATATATATATATATATATATGTCTAACTATCTATCTATCTATTTATTTATTTGTCTATCTATCTATGTAATCTATCTATTTGTCTATCTATTTGTCTGTCTATCTATCTATCTATCTGTCTATCTATCTATCTATCTTTTCCTCTTCTCGATAGTTCGTCTATCTGTACACACACTTATTTCAATGCTTTCAGTTTCGTTCATCAGCCACTCTAAATATTTCATCTTTCTGTTTGTCTACGATCAACCGAAACCTACCAAGCTTCAAACACCAAGACTCCAGAAACCCGAGACTCTGGAACTATTGGCATATTGACCCAGCAATAGCAATAATATTTGCTGCTCTCATGACCTGATTCCGTAGCGTCGAAACTGCGCATGCGCCAGGACCCCGGAAAGTCACGAAGAATACCCACGAGAGCCGAACGAAAAAAAAAATAAGCAACCAATCAAAACACCAAAAAAGTAAAGATTCCAATTAATACCTTAAGGTGAAGCTGGTATGTTTGGTCAACAAGTGTTTGTTTAATCTCCTAGACATTCTTACGTCACCACGAGGGAATTCGTAAAAAAAAAATTGATTGATTACGTCATTTACATAAAATTACGCGATAAACCTAACAATCCCATCCATTTGACCCCAGCCCACCCCCACACTCACACACACACACACACACACACACTTATATACATATATGAATAAAAAGACTTTACCCCCCCTCCCTATTCCCCGCCAATTACCAAAAAAGACTCACAGATAAAAAGACACACCCACGTCTATCCCCTCCATTTGACCCCCTTCCCCCTCACACACACACACATATCAATAATAAAGGCTTACCCCCCCCCCTTCCTCGCCAATCACCAAAAAAAAAATAAATATCACAGATAGAAAGACAACACCCACGTCAGTGGGTCAGGGGTCAGTACTCACGTGACTCCGAGTCCATGGTGCCGTTGCACGAGCCGGTGGTGTTGGCCACGATGGAGAACTGGGGAAGCTCCGTGTTCAGGGCGATCTCCTTGTCGTATGTGATCGGCTCCTCCTCCAGCCACTTGAACATCACGTTTTCGGTGGTGTAGGTGTCTGTGGGCGGGAGGGAACAACACAGGGGTCAACGTGACACTGTATCTTTTGTTGTTAGTGTTAGTTGTTCGTGATTATCATTCGCTAAGCTCGTTTTAACATGTGTCATTTATACGTTGGCTCATTTTAACATGCGACATTTATACGTTGGCTCGTTTTAACATGTGGCATTTATACTTTGGCTCATTTTGACATGTGACATTTATACTTTGGCTCATTTTGACATGTGACATTTATACTTTGGCTCATTTTGACATGTGACATTTATACTTTGGCTCATTTTGACATGTGACATTTATACTTTGGGTCATTTACAAAACATATTAACCAGTTCATTTTAATATGTGACACTACCTCTTACATTTTATTAGTGAATTTTTTCTCATGTTAGTAAAGTTTGTGTGTAGCATTCTGACTTTGTAATAAATACATACAAGTTCACATTCACCAATGGTATTCACGTAATAAAAACTGATGTCAGAATATAAAAAATGCCTCACATGTTCATTCACTCTCTCATACCAAAAATGGTCTCTAAAAATTTTAAAATAAACATTTAGATTTTTTTGTTGAATTACATCAGCTGCCCATTTAAGTCTACCACTAACTATTCCCTCACCCATCGAAACAAACTCCCTTCACTCGAGAGATATGACGTCCATGTGTATATGTAAAGGATAGGTTTCTTCATATTGTAAGAACAACAAAAATAAATTCCCAACGAGATCACAGGGGAAGTTAAAATAAGAATTCACTTGTTTCTAGTTTTACGTGTCATACTGAGGGACAGTGTGGCGACCTCCAGGGCACAACGTCAAAAAAGTCTTCATCTCCATGCTGACCCATGTAAACTCTGAAAACAGAAGACATTAAACTGCCGAGTCGTTGATAGCAGATTATGGACAGCTACTGGTCAATCTAGCTACTAGCCTAGCCCGTAAAGTCCATATAGGATGAGATAATTCAATCTCTTAGATCCTATATAGACCATCAATGGGGTGATCTTCGCAGTGCCATTCCGTCATCCCGACCAACGCTAAAGGTGCAATAGTCATGGAGGCACCACATAGAGGGAACTTTCACCATGACCTGCAACAAGACGTTGGTTCTCAGGGAAACATCTAACCCGGGACCATCAGCTGTGCGATTCACATCACCTGACCATCTGTCGCCGCGGGCCAGATATCACAATCACTTTGCCCAACTGATGCCAGGTGTTTATGTCAAGCTGTGTCTACCGTGCAGGGCGGTAACTCTAACCCTAACATGGCCACAATAAGACGTATTACTAGGACTTGTGAATTAATTGAAGCAAACAAACATGTGTATTTTTCTGCACTTTTTGGTATGTTTGTGTGTTAAGGAAAGGACTATAAAAGTCCTTGAAAAATTTTGTTGCGATTTCTAGATATCTTAGACTCTTAGTGTCTGAATATTTACCAGTTATGTTAACCCTAATGTAAGCTAATATTTAACAGTTATGTTAAACCTAATGTAAGCTAATATTTAACAGTTATGTTAAACCTAATGTAAGCTAATATTTAACAGTTATGTCAAACCTAAATGTTAGCTAATATTTAACAGTTATGTTAAACCTAAATGTTAGCTAATATTTAACAGTTATGTTAACCTCTAATGTTAGCCAATTAAAAAAAAAAAACTTATAGATAAACAAACTAGAATACAAACCAACCCAACCAACAGGCAGCTAATTATATTTCAAGGCAGTCTACTGTAAAACCCATATTAAAATCTCCATTCTATTCAAGTGAATTAACAACAGCATTAGCCGGTAAGATGGCAACCCGAAAAAAAATTGTTTGACGGTCTTGAAGGATTACGTCATGGCTTGGTTTTTTTCCCCCTGTGTTTTTTGGCTCAAAATTAATTTTGTTGCATGTGAGAATCTCAAGGGGAAAAAAAATCTAGGAAACTATCAACTTAAGACCCATACATTTTCTTCACTTAAAACATAAACAACAACAACACAGATATCAACAACACAGATATCAACAACACAGATATCAACAAGTATCAGATTATTTTTTTCTGGTTATTTTCAACACCAAAAACAATAAATAAAAACATTTATAAAAACTTTGTTTCTTATCAATTGAATTTCTAGCGGCAATCGAACTTTAACTAGTTGAACTAATTCAGCGCAAACATATTCAGGGTTGAATGTATTGTTTACATTAATACTGTCTGTCTGTCTATCTATCTATCTATCTATCTATCTATCTATCTATCTATCTATCTATCTATCTATCTATCTATCTATCTATCTATCTATCTATCTATCTATCTATCTATCTATCTATCTATCTATCTATCTATCTATCTATCTATCTATCTATCATAAAATATATAAGCTACATTTATACAATTCCTTCATTGAAGATGTCTTTAATCTACTTCGTTGGGACATCATTCAAGACGTGTTTCTTTTAATCAACTGGGTAGAGGGCATGTTGTGAAGAAGAGAGAGATCTCCTCCCCTCCCACCCCCCACAGCCCCTCCACCCAACATCAACAGATACGCCATAATAATCAAAGACACCTGAATGAAGTACACAGACGGACCTACCTACACACTCGCTAATCGATGGCTAGCGAAATAACAGATTGACATCATATTATGCAGAGGCGTATTTTAGGAAAGGGTGTTGATGCGGTCCGCCCTAAAGGAGGGGGGAGGGTTGCACTCACTTTATCTGCTGCACAAAGACAACGATTTCCCGGGCGCCGATGTGTTGTCCGTCGCCCCTGATATTACGTCACAATAAAGATGGTATGTTTTGTCTTTTGATTGTTTAGCTACTAATAGAACAGATTTTGTAATGCCCAATTTTACATACTTTCTGTATAGCCCAAACACAAGAACCATGATATCCATTAATACCATGACATCTATCAAGACCATTACATCCATCTAAAACATGACCAGCATGAAAACCATCATATCCATCAAAACCATGACATCCATCAAAACCATGACATCCATCGAAACTATAATCTGCATCAAAACCATGAAATCTATTAAAAGTACGGCAATCACCAAAACCATGACATGGATTATAACTATGACATCCATCAAAACCATGACATCCAGAACACTCAGTATCTATGTCATCCATCAAAACCATGACATCCATCAAAACCATGACATCCATCAAAACCATGACATCCATCGAAACTATAATCTGCATCAAAACCATGAAATCTATTAAAAGTACGGCAATCACCAAAACCATGACATGGATTATAACTATGACATACATCAAAACCATGACATCCAGAACACTCAGTATCTTACACCGAGGAACAACTCCCCCACCAGTACTCACAGCTCTGAATGACCATTGGGCAGTTCTGTGTGTCCAGCGGGTATTTCTGTAACCTCATTCTGCAGCTCAGTGTGAGTGACAACCTGGAATATAGAATTAGGTCAAGATAATCGCTTAAACGTCACCGCTTATGTTCATGAAACGTCTGAAATACAATCTGTATTGTACGAAAACAATACCATTTATAAAAAAAGGATCAAATCTAGTTCAAGCCAAAACACAACTCTCAGCGATGCAGCTACATTGGCAACTGACGTGTGTGTGAATGTGGTGTGTGAATGTGGTGTGTGTGTGTGTGTGTGTGTAGTGTGTGTGTGTGAGAATGTATAATTTTTACTAGTTAAAAAAAATGAAGAAAGCCTGACATGTACGGTAGCTATAAAAAAATTAGAATGAACAGACATAGGCAAAGATATGTTAAGCGTGCAATATTTTTATCAGCCAACCAGAAGATGACTTTCGTCTGCCTTTGAGTCGGCTGAATGATGTCGTCTGCTGTTCAGGTTCAATTAATTGAAACCTCACATGACGGCCAAGAAATGAACACAAAAAGGAAACAGACAAGGGAAAAAATACGGAAAAAAAACCCAGTAAGGTCTGTCAGACTCTGGGAGGGCCAGAGAATGACCGTTTCACAGATTACATCAAAGAAGGGTAGGAGGGACCAACTAGAGATACGCCCAGCTGGCTGGTTGGCGAAGGTTTGTTGAATCGCGTCCTAAGCAAACAAAACGATGGAATCTATAAATAGCAGTGTACTAGCTGTTTGGCAGTGTAACTGTATAGCTGTGAAGCAGTGTAGCTGTTTGGCAGTGTAACTGTGTAGCTGTGAAACAACGTTGCCGTTTGGCAGTGTGGCTGTTTGGCAGTGTAGCAGTGTAGCTGTTTGGCAGTGTAGCTGAGTAGCTGTGAAGCAGTGTAGTTCTTCGGCAGTGTAGCTATGAAGCTTTGAAGCAGCGTAGCTGTTTGGCATTGTAGCTGAGTAGCTGTTTGACAGTGTAGCTGTGTAGATGTGAAGCAGTGCAGCGACGTGACTGTGTTACTCAATGCTGGAGCCATAGGCTACGAAATGGGGAAGGGGGGAGCAATGATTTTATCTTTGAAATAAAATAATGCTCGTCCTACTTAGAATACAATAAAAATGACCGTCTCCTGTCACGTGGGGGGTTAGGGTGTGTGTGTTAGTGTGTGTGTGTGTAGGGCAGGGAGCAATCTAGAAAGTATCGGGTCAAGCCTGTAGATTATGTCACACACACACTCACACACAAACACACACACACACACAAACACACACACACACAAACACACACACACACACTGCATTTGTTCAAGGGCCTGAAAAATAGAAATTTTTTCCCCACCCCCTCGAGCCAAAACCACCCATCATCTCGATTCCCCCCCCCCTATCAGTGATGTAGCGAGTTAACTCTCGCCCGGGGCAGAATACCTTTTTATCGCCCCCCCCTCCATTCGAAAACCATATAATATTATATGTAAAATATACCATATACCATTAGGCGCCCCTTTTTGAGTAGCGCCCGGGGAATGATTCCCCCCTCTGCCCGACCATCGGTACGCCACTGCCCCCCACCCCTCCCAATTAGTGAGAGCCCTTAGAACCACCATTCATTGGACTGGGGGGGGGGGAGTCCCATACCTACCGCAGACTGTAACGGACCTGCCCGGACTTGTAAATGTGCATGTACTTATTAGGCACGGTGACGTCATGGAACGCGCTCCTTTTCTCGTTCCGGAAGTACACGTCGGGCACCCAAACGCTCTCCATGAGTTTTGAATCGACCTCCATGGAGGTGAAGTTCGTATCCATGTGAGCGTAGCTCAGACGGCTGTCATTCCAGATCATGTTAATATAGATCTCCACGGAATATTCCTGGAGGAGGGGAAAACAACAGGGATTAGAAAGAAAAAAAACACAATAGCTGAGAAGTTTAAAAAAAAAAAGATATGCTCAATGTGTGATTGAAATACTCTCGAGACAGAATTAAAAAAAAAAGGCGGATAAATGAAATCGTCGAACAGACGAGAATTTTTGAATTGGCGTATGAAATAGTAAAAAAAAAAAGATATGTTTCACTTCTGCCGTAAATGAATTCGACCCATTGTCAGGTAAAGCAAAAGGAAAGGAGAGGGTACGGGGTAGATGAAGGGAGGAGGGGGTGGGAGGAAACGGTCTGAGTGCCCGACGGTATTGACAGAAACTTGCGGGTTTGATGACGTTTCTTTATAACCTTTGACCTTTCACGTGCTTTTGCAACAGTTCATTTTCACCTGGCTATTTGCTTTAAAAAAACAGTTTGCATGTGTGTGTGTGTGTCGCGCGTGTGTACGTTTGTGTACGAGTGTGTGATATGCAGATAGATAATCAGGACCTGTTTTAACAAAGTCTCGACCAACCTGGTAGTTGTGGAGTTGTTTTGTGACTTACCTTCAATCATCTGTCAGTTTTTTTTTTTTTGGTCAATATGTTCACTTTGTCTACCTTCCCATTCTTGTTAGTTTATCGCTAAAACATTAAAACAATAAACACACATACACACACACATATACATACACACACACACACACACACATATATACACACTTGTGCAGCACAGACAGCTTTCATGTACGAGTTGAACTAAGGAGACTACTTTACCAGAATCGCATTAGAAATTGTGTGAGAATTCTAGATTCTAAATTCTAAATTTGTCAGAAAGTAAAAAAAAACCCAATCTATTTAATTTACAGGGAATAATTTTCCTGACAAAATAAACAAGAACAATTAGTGTTGTCAGTTTCAAGTAGCAATACTTTATTCAGTATTTCAAATTTACTATGGTAGGATAATTCAAATAGACTTTTGACATCAATATGAGACAGGAAAACTGAAGTCATATGAACTGGAGTCATATGAACTGGAGTCATTCATATTTATAAGAATTAGAGGCTGTAAAATGGAATTAGAAAATTTAAGTGTAGTAAAGTTATTTCTATTATTGAATAATCCTTTAGACCTATCTAAATTCTGCTCGTTCATATCAAAAGACGCTTTCATTTAGTGTCCATTAATTGATGTCAACACTGCCTACCCATGTTTAAGAGTATACAGAGTAGAACAAGCCGAAGTGCCCTGCTAACGCTTGCACCTACGAACACGTACTCATAGCTTTCTAAAGTACACTCACATAAATATCAAACAAAGTATACACAAATATGCTTTCAGTTTGTGACATTTACACACATACACACACATAAACACACAGACATGCACACACAAACATACACACTGTACACACCTTGTGCTGTACACGACCGTGCCGTTGGGGTAGATGTGTATGTACCGGTTGGGCACGGTGACGTTGTGAAAGGAGGCCTTCTTGGCGTTCTTGAAGTACACGTCGGGCACCCAGACCAAGGGCATGAGCTTGTAGCCCACCTCTAGCTTAGGAGCGTGGTGCAGCTCCCGGAACTGCAGCCTCCTGTCCAGCCAGCGCATGGTCAGATAGATCTCCACAGAGTAGTCCTGTGAAGATAAACGAGCGGGGGTGGACACTGGACACTGCACGACGGTGGATGGGCCCCTCCCCATACCCTCACTGTACGCACCTTATTATACAGGGCCAGGACTAGAGTTAGACATAAACTGGCTTTAATATACTAAACATAGCTTTGATATACGTAGCCTCAGATCTGTTCTTATGTCTATGCAGGCTCTTGGGCAGACACTTTCCTAGGGAACCCTAGGCAGAGACTGTTTTATTCGGCCCCCCTAGGCAGAGACTGTTTTAGTGGGCCCCCCTAGGCAGATACTGTTTTAGTGGGCCCCCCTAGGCAGAGACTGTATTAGTGAGCCCCCTAGGCAGAAACTTTTAGTGGGCCCCACCTAGGCAGATACTGTTTTAGTGGGCCCCCCCTAGGCAGAGACTGTATTAGTGAGCCCCCTAGGCAGAGACTGTATTAGTGGGCCCCCCTAGGCAGAGACTGTATTAGTGAGCCCCCTAGGCAGAAACTGTTTTAGTGGGCCCCACCTAGGCAGATACTGTTTTAGTGGGCCCCCCCTAGGCAGAGACTGTATTAGTGGGCCCCCTAGGCAGAGACTGTTTTAGTGGGCCCCCCTAGGCAGATACTGTTTTAGTGGGCCCCCCTAGGCAGAGACTGTATTAGTGGGCCCCCTAATCAGAGACTGTATTAGTGGGCCCCCTAGGCAGAGACTGTATTAGTGGGCCCCCTAGGCAGAGACTGTTTTAGTGGGCCCCCCTAGGCAGAGACTGTTTTAGTGGGCCCCCCTAGGCAGAGACTGTTTTAGTGGGCCCCCTAGGCAGAAGACCAATGATATTTTATTTTAAGGGGCCCCTGTCAATGGGGGCCATTGTAAATGGAGCCTCAGGTCATTTCCTAGTGTGCCTACCCGAATGAACGGCCTTGCTAAGCCAATACTGATTTCTACATTTACGTCATCGATTTTTTTGTTTGTTTGTTTACGTAGACAGAAACAATTGTAAAATAATGAGAATCCTTTCACTTTTTCATTTAAAAAAAAATTATATATGGATAATTTGCTGTTACATGTTTTACATAAACAAAGATCAAATATTCAGTTTTTCAAAATACAACAACATCAGACCAACAAGAAATGATGAACTTGATGTACGGGCATACATTGTCCATATAACTAGATGATACCACATTGCCATGTATATTTAATGTAGATGCGGTTAACTCAAGATTTTTATGATACATTCTAAATAACTGCTGGTTAGTTTAAATCCGCGAGTTAGATATGCAATTATTCATTTTTTTAAAACATGGCTGTCAAATTATTAATGCAAACACAGATAATTAAATAGTGACCAGCTAACAATAGCTTTAGAACGCATTGATGATCATTTATGACCATTGATGACCAATGATGACCATTGATAACCACTGATGACCATTGAAACATAGATTAAAAAAAACATCAACAAAGATAGTCACGGGGTTAAATTTCATTTTACAACGGTAATGACTTAGTGCTGATGGCAGTCAGTGATGGATTATGTTTTTTTTGTAATATGTGTATTTTAATTACTTATCAGTAATGTGAAGATTTTAAAGACTACTTCAAACACACGCACGCACATAATACACACACACACACACAGACATAATCCCTCATGCAAGTACTCAGTTAAAATCTCACTCTCTCTCTCTCTCTCTCTCTCACTCATACATAAACGCAGACATCCACTCACTCAAAAGCAGTAAAGTGACCAGCGTTAGTGTAGTCCTGGCCGGACTTTACAACAACAAATGACCGATACACTGGTCACTCAGCGACCAAGAGACTGTCACTCAGCAATGCAGGATACACTACTCCGTCCGTCCTGCACTCATTACGCCATTGCTTAAAAGTGTACACACACACACACACACACTCATTGAACCAATTCTCGGACGGCCGAGTCACGTGACCTATGTGTACTCACCATGGTGGTCTCACTAACAGAGTCGAAGCTCAACATGTGGATCTTGATCTTCACATCTGTGGCGTAATCTGAAAGCATGTATAACGAAACGAGATTTTTACTTTTACGTTGTGTTTAACAAATGTTAGGAGACATGTATTAACATTACGTTGTACAAGTATCTAGAAACAAAATGATATGTATCGAATGTTCATATTTTGTCCATACATATATTCCATACATCTGAGTCACAGAGTTCAGCCCTGATCTAGCATAGGCCATTCATCTAGCCATAGGCCATTCATCTAGACATAGGTCACTCATCTAGCTATAGACCATTCATCTAGCCATAGGCCATTCATCTAGCCATAGGTCATTCATCTAGACATAGGTCATTCATCTAGCCATAGAACATTCATCTAGCCATAGGCCATTCATCTAGCCATAGGCCATTCATCTAGCCATAGGCCATTCATCTAGCCATCGGTCATTCATCTAGCCCTAGGTCATTCATCCAGCCATAGGTCATTCATCTAACCATAGGTCATTCATCTAGCCATCGGTCATTCATCTAGTCAGGGCCGGACATAGGAGGCGCAGAACTTGATAGGGTTTCACACCAGGTTGAAATTTAACAAATGTTTGTGTTTAACAAATGTTTGGAGACATGTATTAACATTTACGTTGTACAAGTATCTAGAAACAAAATGATATGTATCGAATGTTCATATTTTGTCCATACATATATTCCATACATCTGAGTCACAGAGTTCCGCCCTGATCTAGCATAGGCCATTCATCTAGCCATAGGCCATTCATCTAGACATAGGTCACTCATCTAGTTATAGACCATTCATCTAGCCATAGGCCATTCATCTAGCCATAGGTCATTCATCTAGACATAGGTCATTCATCTAGCCATAGAACATTCATCTAGCCATAGGCCATTCATCTAGCCATAGGCCATTCATCTAGCCATAGGCCATTCATCTAGCCATCGGTCATTCATCTAGCCATAGGTCATTCATCCAGCCATAGGTCATTCATCTAACCATAGGTCATTCATCTAGCCATCGGTCATTCATCTAGTCAGGGCCGGACATAGGAGGCGCAGAACTTGATAGGGTTTCACACCAGGTTGAAATTCAATGGGGGCTCCTCTTAGCTTGCGCGTGTCACAACAGTAAACCCGAGCACCTGACGTCTAAAGAGCCTCACAGAATCCTGACTTTTTTTTTGCACTGATCATTATAACAACGAGTCATGTTCCATAGGTGCAGTTATAAATAACATTTGTTCAAACTATCTGTTTTTTTTTTTTTACGTGTGTGAATAAAAAGTTCAGATCTAGTTCACCGGTGTCTCTGTTTATTTTTAAGGGGGGGTTGATCTTTCACCCCCCCCCGTCTTCTTCACCAGGGCCCGGGGATCATTCGCCCCGTCCGAGGAAAGAGATTTATTAGGAAAAAAAAAAGTCCTTCACAAAAGTGAGCTGGACCGTGTGCAAGCACTGACCTGTATAATTACATATGGAGGTCACAGTGTTCTATAAAATAAATGACATTGATCAAAGCCCCCACCCCCCACTGAGCGCGGAGGTTTTCAGATGCGTTAGATCAGATAACGGCAGTCCCTTGCATTGAGGCAACATCGATCTAAATAAGTCGATGCGCAAGAGAGGAGTGTGGTGGCCAGTGTCAGACAAATACAACCACAAACAACAGCTGTCCTCGCGTTCAGGTCATAAAACGACAAGGACATCCCCGAGAAGGGAGCCCACTGCCCAAAGCCGTCGTGATAGGATTTAAGACCTCAACACAAGTACCCTCCCCTTGTTTAATTTAAAGGGCAATAAAATTTTGAAATCAAACTAAATACAGTATAATTAAAATTATATAGAAATAACATAAATTTATTTGTTAAAATATGTAGTAATATTTTTTATGTGAGATATTGCCAATTGAGTCCTTTTCTAAACCACCAATTAATTAAATAAAAAAATCAAACAAATTTCTTTAATGGTATTTGAAATAATTATGACAATTTTTATCACTTACATATTAGCACATTTTCCCCGGCAGAAAAACAAAATTGTATAGGATGAAAATACGTATTGTTATCTGATAATGAGTATATTATCAGCGAGAGCTATATGTATATCACTTTATATTACCAACCCACCCTCACACACACCCACTTGACCCCTGCACCTCGTCCATTGCCTGGATCACCATATTGCTACCCCTTAATCTCACTATTCACGCCCGAGCCATGAAACGAAAATTGATTTTCCTAATCCATGTCGGGGGATATCCATGGACATCAGCACCAATTCAGCCCAACTCTACTGCATATCGTTTCAATATATCTGGCAGTGTGAGCGGTCAAACGGCAGACGGCTATTTTCCACAAGTTGAATGGAGACATTGGGGTGGGCAGGAAATGACGTATGTTATCAGTTACCTTGGTTGATGGAACACACACAAAATGTCTTTTTTTTAAATTTCAATAGCAGTAACTGAAATGGAAATATCATGAGACTCATGTAGAGTCTTGTGCCTGTTGCTTGGTTTTCATTGTGCCAAATATATATATAAGGAGAAGAATGTTTGTTATCTATCCATCTCTCTGTCTGTCAATCCTATCTATATCTATGTATATCTATATCTCTGTCTATCTGTCTGTCAATCTGTCTATCTATCTATCTATCTATCTATCTATCTATCTATCTATCTATCTATCTATCTATCTATCTATCTATCTATCTATCTATCTATCTATCTATCTATCTATCTATCTATCTATCTATCTATCTATCTATCTATTTATCTATCTATCCAGCTATCTATCTATCTATCTATCTATCTATCTATCTATCTATCTATCTATCTATCTATCTATCTATCTATCTATCTATCTATCTATCTATCTATCTATCTATCTATCTATCTATGTAATCCTCTTTTCCTACTAAATCATTGTTTGTGAGTTCTCCATTGTACATTATCAGGGTATGAACTACAACAATAATTGTCTGTCTATCTATCCGTCTGTCTGTCTGCCTATTCATTTGTCCTTATGTAATTCTAAATACATTATAGTGTATTTAATTACATTCATCCGAGCCTGCGTGTAATACACTTAAAGACGCCCAAAGACACCTACAAATCCCAGACACGTTCTAAGTGTCTCAAACTGTCTGTAGGGAGGATGAAATATTCAAGACAATGTTATTGACTGGGATATTAAATATTCAGAGCAGACCTGACACATCAGCTATTCGCCGGTCGTGTTAAATGAACTATGAACTTTGACCTAATTTTACCTTCTTTTTATTCTCTTTCTTTTTTCCTTTCCCAGTTCCTGAGCTGTGAGGAACCCATGTAATAACACTGTGAGGAACCCATGTAATAAGACTGCGAGGAGCCCATGTAATAACACCGTGAGGAACCCATGTAATAACACCGTGAGGAGCCCATGTAATAAGACTGTGAGGAGCCCATGTAATAACACTGTGAGGAGCCCATGTTATAACACCGTGAGGAGCCCATGTAATAAGACTGTGAGGAGCCCATGTAATAACACTGTGAGGAGCCCATGTAATAACACTGTGAGGAACCCATGTAATAAGACTGTGAGGAACCCATGTAATAACACTGTGAGGAACCCATGTAATAACACCGTGAGGAACCCATGTAATAAGACTGTGAGGAACCCATGTAATAAGACTGTGAGGAACCCATGTAATAAGACTGTGAGGAACCCATGTAATAACACTGTGAGGAACCCATGTAATAACACCGTGAGGAACCCATGTAATAACACTGTGAGGAACCCATGTAATAACACTGTGAGGAACCCATGTAATAACAAATAAACAGCTCCGAGAGTATGCACACACACGTGTGAGTGTTTATGTTTAGTTACAAAAGTGCACATATGAACATGTGTATTGTGTTTTATGTACATCTAGGCATGTAAGGTGTGTGTTATATATATATTAATACCTCATACTTAGACACTCTGATGGCATGAGGAACAAGATTAATTCGTATGTCATCCCCCTCCCCCCCCCTCCATTCTCTCCCCAACTGCCAAAGGTTCTCATTCAAGCATCAATTTCTCTTAAAACTACTGCTGGTCACTGCTGTGCTGGTCACTGCAGGTGTTTCAACATAGTCCTGCTACCATCTCTTTAAGTCTCCCCCCTCCCCCTAGAATTCATCTGTTCCTGTAACCACGTCATATAAAATAGATTATGTGGTGGGCCTATTACTTCCCCCCCCCCCACCCCCACAACTAAAGTCAGGTGACCCATTCAAATATGGCTGGACTTGAGGGAGTTTTTAAACCAACTTTTACCAGGACCTAGAACATTTCCATTGGTCATCAACGTGGCTCGAACACGTACCTCTCTGATTGATTATGAAATGTATTATTTTAGCGACATTTTTGTGTGTTCTTATATAAATAGTATCCATGGCCGGATTGAGGCTACTTGAGCCTAGGGCTTGTCACAAACTGGGTTTGATTTCACGGTCTCTAAGAGACTAAGTCTCAGCTCGAAGATAGACTGAGATAGTAGAAAGAGAGAGAGAGAAAGAGGGGGGGGGGGGAGAGAGAGAGAAAGAGAGAGACTGCACGCGTATTTTAAGCAACGATAATAAAGATAATGAAACAAACATCTTTTTGTTTTTTTTTTTTGGTGGTGTCTTTATAACTTTCAATCATAAATAGTATTTTTTGTTTGTTGTATATGTCAGTGAGTTGTATTGGTAATTGCAACACCAACATTTTATCAAAACTTGGAAAAACAGACCTAAATAAACAAGAATAATACGTCTGGGCTTAATTTAAGCAAAGGAGGCGTTTTAATAAATACAGATGCCCAGTAATGAGTTCTAGTGACGCAAATACAGCCGTCATGAACGTCTGCTCATAACAACATCCGGTGGACGCCCACTCTTTCCCTTTTTCTACCTCCTTACTGCCCCCTTCTCTCCCTATCATTTCCCCCCAAACTTTACCCATTGGTATTGAATGTGACATAATTACGTTTTGACGTCATTAAGTTGTTTTTTTTTTTGTGGGGACAGCGACAAGAAAACCACGCCCACTGGTCTTCCATCTGGGACAGGTCGCTTAACCTCATTAGACACACAGGGGAGCAACATATCCCAGTCAAGTTAAGGAATAAAGACACAAGCGAGGGCGCTCGAGTTAATCGAACTCCTCTCGTTTAACGTCGTAGTCCAGCAATGAAACTGACCGCTGGCTGACCACTGACTGATCAAATAATCAACTAAAGCTGGAACAAAGAACTAGCGTTGTCTTTCTTTATACTTGTAGTTACCAGGAGAAAGTCACTCCAAGTTTTGATGTAATTTAAGGTTGTACTGTAACCACCCCTCTTCCCTTTCAACTTTTTTTTTTACAATGATGTTAAATTTACTCGAGTAATGTTACCCCCCCCCCCCCCACACACACATCTGGTTTTGATCTAAAGTTGTAAAGAAATAGAAAGTTATAAAGTATATATTTTCTAAATGTATAAAGTCTTCAGAAGACTTAAGACACACATACACACAATACTGGCTCGAATACATGCACAAACCATTAGTCAACTCTATTTTTATCTATATGATTTTCTATTTCCGTTTTAACACCCACCCCAAAGTAAACACGGCAAATAAACACAATAAATCCACACACAGACACACACACTATCGATTACGTCATCAAAGCAATAAATTAATAAGATTTGGTCTTTTCATATAATCTCTAAACCAAATATTGAACAACTTATTTCTCGCCAAAGCTTTTTCCGACTTACGCAGAGACAATGGCAGACGTGAAATCAAAAAGTTCATAACAAAGTGGCTGTACACACTGTTCATGTTTAGAGAATGCCCATTATAAATTTACACATGAATAACTGGGTTATAGAAATAATAATTAGCAATGATTATGGGAGTTTTTCAAGCTTTGATACTTTAGTAGTAGTACTGTAAAGTAACTAAAATATAACATAAACATAAAGACCATTATCTTTTATTTTTCTTGTCAATATGTCGCTACACTTCACCAAGGTTTGAACCAAAAACCTTCAGCACGCCAATCGGACTCTCAACCAAAGTGCAACAAAAAAAATCATACGATATACACTTTGAACCATAGGCTTAGCTGTTTTCTAGCCGGTGATGATCTGTTTCTACTAATCACAGGGCTAATAGGGCAGCTGGTAGGTAAGTTTATACATCCCACTGGAGAAAACGGACACTGGTCATTTTATACAGTCTACATAACTAATGGGTTACTTGATAAGTTAATGCAGCTCACAGGCAGGACAAATAGGGCAGTTAGTCAGTTTATAGATCCTTAAGGACCAAAAGGTTCAGTTTGGTCAGTTTCCCAAGCATACAGGACCAAAGGGGGCAGCGGTCAGTGCCACTTTCTCTCAGTGGACATAAAGGTCATTCAGTTTTTTTAGCGCGAATTACAAATAAATCGTCAGGGGCTACTTACGCCACATTCTGCGACCAGACCTGTATTGACCCCCCCATACACCCCCCCCCGTGAACAATAATCCATAATTTATATCGGAATGATAAGTCCCATGGCCAGGGCGTATTTATGCAGCCCCACCCCACCATACCCGCCGCCGCCCCCTACCACGGTGCCCCCAACAATTAATATTCCAGACATCTGTTCATAGACGGGCTCCAGATCTCGGTCTGTCTGGACCAGCTGGGTAGCCAGGAGATGAAAGATTACCATAACAGCTTAATCTGTAACACCCAGTGACCTTAAGGTACACGGCATACCAGTTATTGTTATTTATAATTTAAGGACACTCCATTCTTTGTGTGTGTGTGTGTGTAAGTATGGGGGTTGGGGGGAGGGGGTCAGATTGTATAATTAAGGAAGGGGAGCTGGGGGATGGGTCAACGACTTTTTTTTCACCCTCTGATGAAGGAATTCCTTCGGGGGGCCCTCAAATGATAAACATTACTGCAGCCCTTCAACGCGGGGGGGGGGGGTCGCTGTAAGAGGAGAGTGCAGCTTCAAAACATCTGAACGGCTGATATGCGTGTGATCAAAGAGGGGGGGGGAGGGGCAGCATTGGGTGGAGATTATCAGGGGACCGAATATCAAACCGACTCCCCCCCATGGTGGTTTTATGTTCGTTAAAGATACGCTTATGGTGAGCATGTATTGTGGTGGGCAGCAGCCAAAAGCCAACAATGGTCGGGGGGAATGGCTATAGGACGGTGTAAAATGGAAAGGCGGAATCTATCATCGACATTGGGGGCCGTGTAAAGACACTCCCACGTTTAGGATGCATTAAGAGCTAAATCAAACGTTGCCGATGGTAGTCATGAGTGGAGGGGAGGTACTTTTTTTTTATACGCAGGTCACAATTGGCTCTGAAATTTTGGCAGAGGGGCCGCACCAAGTACAGATTTGAGGAGGTGCCAATATAAATTATTTGGAAACAGTTTGACTTGAACGAGCCGTATTTGGACTACTGCAGGGTGTAGTTGCCCCATGTCTTAAGAGTTGCCCCGTGTCTTAAGAGTTGCCCCATGTCTTAAGAGTTGCCCCGTGTCTTAAGAGTTGCCCCATGTCTTAAGAGTTGCCCCGTGTCTTACGAATTGCCCCGTGTCTTAAGAGTTGCCACATGTCTTACGAGTTGCCCCGTGTCTTACGAGTTGCCCCGTGTCTTAAGAGTTGCCCCGTGTCTTAAAGTTGTCCAATGCCTTACACATGTAGAGGATAAATAAAGAATAAGATACTTTATAGCTTAATTGGTTCATACGTAATTCAAGAAATGAAATATGAAATGATAGCCGGTATAAGAGATAGACACACAGCTGACGGAATGCACCAGGATTTCGCGAAGACTTATAAAGTAAACTATTTACACAATTTTTTTGTCTCGGTAATTTGTGATCAAGATATTTTTTTTTCTTTAACATAAAAAGTCAATGATTGAAATAGAACACACTCAGAAATTATATAATTTACATGTTAAAATGTCAGAAAGAACTTTCTAGTGCTTAGAAAATGTAGATGTAGAACTATTTATGAATTCTTGAAGTACAACATGTAATTGATGACCAACAGATAACCAACAGCTAACCAACAGATATCGTAGATGATTGGCTAACATGATTCTGGATACAGGGCCTTAGATGTGTGGAAACAAAACATGGTGGTTGTGTGGAGCCGAAATATGGCCGCTGGTTGTGTGGAGCCACACCATGGCCACTGGTTATTTGGAGCCGTAACATGGCCGGTGTTAGTATCAACTTTTTGGAGACACCGACTTTTTAAGTACAAAACGAAGAGATGAATGGAGAGTTGACTGTCTATTGTGTTTTCGTTGCCTGATCCAATATGAACTGAAAATAACAAGATCTGGCGCACTGGGAAACATACTTTCGCACGCAGACACGCACAAACACGTATTTGCATCTGCACTTTTACAATACAAGGAACAAAACAAAATAAATAAACACACACGAACAATGCTAATCTTTCAGGGGGGAGAACTCGGCCAAGTCCAGTAACTATTAATGAAGTATCTATTATCTCCCCTCTGTTGGGCTTAATGACATCAGCCTAAGGCCGGAGGTCGGTGCGTGTGTGTGTGTGTTTGAGAGAGAGAGAGAGAGAAAGAAAGAGTAGGTTGGGGTTGTGGTGTCGGTCCCAGTAGGGCAGACGAGACAACGGAGATATATAAATACCAGTAAATTTGGGGGTAGGGGGAAGGTCATCATGTCACGGAAAGGGAAGGAGGGTGCGGTAATTTGTCCTTTAATTTACTTTAACTTGTCTGTTTGGTCGGCGAGTCTTAACACTTCCAGAAATGAGTTGTATTGTTGACTGGCATTGGGAAAGGGGGGGGGGCAAGGTCACCGACAGCCCATCTGTGTTGTCTGAGTCGATCTCCTCCAACCGTAAGTCCGGCTTGGACATCAAACCACCGTTGACGCAGTTCTTGTACGGGTTTGATGATGGCTAACAAAAAATGATGACAGTCATTTTTCTTTTTTTTTTTTATACTTCTGGGGAAAGGGTCAGTTGTATTAGCGAAAATGGGTCACTGACCTGGTCATTCTTTTTAAAATGTGTCACCTTTATCGATTCGTCCACTATTGGCCGCCGCAAGATGGGAAGGGGAAGATGCGGGGTGGGGTGAGGGGGGAGGGGCGCCGAATGTTAGTCCTTCTAGGACAACATCTTGAAGCATTGTCAGGCTGTACCAAAATGTGATGCGGTCACTATGGTCAATCAAATCACCAGGTCGTGTGCCCCTGCACCACAGGTCACTTCCGTTCTATTCCGCGAGGTCCTCCCATCACAAACACTTTCACGCTTTAACCGTGGACTGTCCCCACAATTAGCCTCACAGAGGTGTTCCTCCCGGCTCAACAGCCAGGTAGTGCAGTGAACATGAAAGTAGCAAAAGGGGGAGACATGGAGGAAACTTTAAACCACACGTCCATCCGTTCCTGTTATTGACCGGGATAGAATGTAATGCAATGTAATGTAATGTAATGTAATGCAATGCAATGTAATGTAATGATTACAGTCGGTTCTCACGGGATTCTAATATTGTCTCTCCTCCCCCCCCCCATCCCAAAAAAAAAAATTAAACCACATGGTCACCTCTGAACGTGCGTGTGTGTGTAGATGAAATGAGAACCCCTGGGACAGACGAGTGAGATTCCCTTACACTGATCACAACAGCCGACTTGTGGGAAATTAGGTGCAGACGATAATTAAGGCACTATTGGGGAAGTAACCGCCATACTCGAGAGCCGAGCAGCGGGAGCAGGAATGTTGGACGAGCCTTGATGATGAAGAGTGTGACGGTGTGAGCGAGCAGTGCTGGGAAGGAGGAGAAAAAAAATTGTTGAAAAAGTGGGGGGGGGGGGGGGGGATGAAGTGTTGGATAAGGGTATGTCTTTGATCAATTGCAATTACAGTCGATTCCGCTTAATTGAGACACATCGGGACCGAGGCTTTTTGTCCTAATTAAGCGGATGTCCTAATTAAACAGAAAAATTTACTATTGGCTTCTTGGTTTGGTTTTTTTTTTGAGATTTGTCCTAAATAAGCGGCTGTCCCAATTAAGCGGCTGTCCCAATTAAGCGGAATCCACTGTATTAAGAAAGATGGTTGGCGATCGTCAAGGGAGGCAACCTATTAATCTGGTTGAAGGAAACCTGAGCCACGAGGAACTGTGTGGAGTTGTTTCCCTGGGTAGAGGGTGGAATGACTGGCTTCAAGTTAACTGGGGGATCAAGAGGGGGTGGGGGGGGGTGAGGGGGTAGGAAAAAATAAGATACAAGAGAACATTCAGATTATTTATCCACCCATCCTTCCATCTGTTTGTCTATCTATCTATCTATCTATCTATCTATCTATCTATCTATCTATCTATCTATCTATCTATCTATCTATCTATCTATCTATCTATCTATCTATCTATCTATCTATCTATCTATCTATCTATCTATCTATCTATCTATCTATCTATCTATCTATCTATCTATCTATCTGTCTGTCTGTCTGTCTGTCTGTCTGTCTGTCTGTCTGTCTGTCTGTCTGTCTATCTATCTATCTATCTATCTATCTATCTACCCATTCATCCATCTAATCTATCCATTCATCTATCTATCTATATATCTATCCATCTATCTATCTAAAACACACAAACATCATCTATCCCCCCTTTCCCCTCTTTTGTCTTTGTTTACAAACAGAACAAACATAAAAAAAAAGTCAGTTGAAATATAACATCTGCCACTGGACGGGGTATGGATACATCTAATAAAATTAAAATGTTTCATTTAGTCTTATAGATCAGTCTTACAGACAAAATATTACCTGGATTCTCTCTCTCTCTCAAACACACACACACACACACACACACACACACACACACACACACACTCACTCACTCACACATACATTATTTTTTTGTCTTTTCTGACTTAGGTTTAATATCCAATTATTTTTTATAAGAATTATGGGATGCCTTCGTCTGCTCCCATTTACATTACATCCAGATGTGTGTGTGTGTGTGTGTATGTGTGTGTGTGTATGCTGTGTTGTATTTTATTTCCCCCTCCATATCTTAATGTCTTTATATACATCTGTTTCAACATTAGACACACACACACATAAACAAAAACATAGTTGGCAGATTGCATTCAGTGGTTTCAAACGTCCTTGTTAAAATGTAATGTTCAAAGCATTGGGGCCATGGGGGGCATTGGGCCCATTATCAATCTCTGGACCGGGCGGTAATCTGTTGTATAAGTGAAGGAATGGTTGGAAGGTCTTGAATTACAATCTAGAGATTTTTTTAGAAAAAAATAAAAAAAAACAGCTTTGAAATAATTTTCTACTTCTAATATTTTTTTTATTGCTTAAACTTTAAACTTAAGGAAGGCTTTGATCATGATGATTGAATCTGATTTATTGGACGCAGTGTAACATAACATTTGTTCTGAACAGGTTATTGAAGCTTAAAAGTTTGAAATCCACCCCCCCCCCCTCCGATGAAATCACCAATAAAGCAAATAAAGAAAAATCTAGTAGTAGATGTTTACTATAAAGTAAAGTTCCCTTAAGTGAAAGTTCCCTTAAAGTAAAGTTCCCTTAAGTTAAAGTTCCCTTAAAGTAAAGTTCCCTTAAGTTAAAGTTACCTTAAAGTAAAGTTCCCTTAAGTTAAAGTTCCCTTAAAGTAAAGTTCCCTTAAGCCCCAAAAGGGCTCATCAACGCAGATGAAGTGTAGAGTTCATCTGCTTCTGTAGCCTCGCCATATCAAGGGATAGCACAACGCCCAGCCGCCTTTACTCCCCCAACTTCAAGTCAGGTGACCCATTTAAAAGATGGGTGGACTTGGAGACTTTTACCAGGACCTGAAAAAAAAAGGTCCCAAGGTTCTCACAGAGATTCGTACCGGAGAACCTTCGGCGGACAGTCGAGCGCTCTACACCACTCGACCACGCGTCCCCTAGTTATACACGCGTGTACATACTTTCATAAAAAAAAACTAAACTTTCATAATTATGTTTTCTCTTTGAGTATGAATTTGGTTATGTCCGCGTGTTGCTGGACACAGTATCGCCCTCCCTCCCTCCCCCCACCCCGAACCCCCTTTCCCCCCAAATGACGCCTCCCTGTAATACCTCCAGGGGGGCACTGCACCACTATTCCAAAGATGTTTTTTTACTTGTTGGATACAAAATCGAAAGATGATGAACTCATTGATACCTGACCCTGTACTAGCGATCACTATTCCCCCACCTCCCCACCCCCACCCACCCCCCCACTAAATGAGGTTTTTTTTTAAAAATAGAAACAGGCTCAGCTAGAACATATTTTTGAAATAAAAAAAATTAAAATATTTAGGAAAGAAATGAGATTCGAACAAACAAATGAATATTTGTCTCCCGCCTTAAGTTAGCGGGTTGAAAAAAAATATATTCACTAAAAATATCCCGGGGGGGGGGGGTGGGGAAGGGGTCCATGTAGAACAGGGTAGACAATGTTTGTCTTCTGGTGGTCCGGGCAAGGGGAGATAACTTGTAAACAAACACTCTGAAGTAATTTCTCCAGGAACCGGCCAGTGGTCACCGCGGGGTTTCATTACTCACGTACAGATCAAGGTTCTGTTTGGTCAGCCTACGTGTCCGCTTGAAGAGGTCTGCACTCAGCAGGAGGCAGGGGAGGGGGTGGAGAGGTACTCTGAAAGACGCGTCCACTTTTTACATCCAAACTCCAGTAACAACAATTGCGCAGTTCTGTTGTGGAGCATACTACTCTCTGGAAACCAATCTGCTCTCGTGAAAGATGAACATGTCGGTGTGTTTGACAGTGCGTAAGAGAATGGCAACCAATAGAGATATCAGGCTTTGAGAGTGCAAAAAGAGGAAAAAGGAAAAAAAAAGTCCTGGCGTAATAAGTAAATAAGCTACAACGAAAATAACATCGCTTTGATTTCTACATTTTTTGAGCCTATACCAAAAAAATCAAAAACAAAAACAACAACGTAAAAGAACGTAAAAGAACGTAAAATAACTCAATTATTGTGCACCATAAAAAATGGCGACGGCAGGAAATGAAAGTAAACAAAAGCAATGCGATGGGATGTCTTTGTTTGAGATCAGAACTGACACTCACGGCTAAATTGAAGATTACTCTCTCATTGGTTGGAATAGTCACGTGGTTTAGCTTACGTGACTTGCCTAGGTTTTTTTTTTTGATGTCATGATAACTGAATTTGAGCGGTCTGGCGAGTTTTTTGATGTGTGCACGATTTGTGTCACTCAAAACCTGTGCCCACATGCCAACCGCCGAGCAGTGTGTAATGTTTTGGTTCTTTGACAGATTTATGAAGGCAAGAGGAAATACGAAGCCTTTGGCTAAGAAAAGTCTTAAAGCAGGGGAATATTACTACTGAATAACTGTAGCTGCATATGGCATACTTCATATGATATATACCATAAGGTATATGCCATATGACGTATGTCATATGGTGTATGTCATATGGCATATGTCATATGATATATGCCATGTGGTATATCTCTTGAGGTATATGCCATGGGGTGGGTATATGTCATATGGTATATGCCAAAAGGTATATGTCATATGGTGGTATATACAAGGATATGTGTCATATGATATATGCCATATCGCATACGCCATTTAATCTAATTCCTCCCCCCCCCCTTAGCGATTAACACATATCTACCATATCTTTTAATGTCTTCTTCCCCCCCCCCCCACCCCACCACTTCCGAAATGCCACTTTCACTTTCAGATTGGCTTTCATTCTATCTTCGTGTGTGTTTATTTTATTGCGAAACAGTTTCTGTGTACCCCTTCCTCCCCCCTCCCCCACCCCACCTCCCTCTCTCTCTCTCCAATCAAGCGTCAATATCTTTTTATACCGGATCGCTTCTACTCACCGGATGACCATCCATTAACTCGCGGTCGACTCAGTGACTCTGTCGAGAGAGAGATTTTTCGTACCCACGGCTAACGTTGAAGTGGACTTTAGTGGTGCTACCATCCACCGGGTGTGAAACTTTTTTTTAAAAAACTTGTAACCACGTGAAAAAATGGTTTTCTTTTTTTTTTTTTAAACAGACCGTTTTACTTATAACTTTTCTTGTATCTGTTGGCCTTGCAGAAAATTGCATATTATTAGAGATGTATTCTTATCCATCTTATCTGTTTATACATACAACTGTCGCGAAGATGTTTTAAGATGGCATATAAATGATCAATTAATATGGGCCACTATAGAAGGGGGGGGGGCCATGGCAAGTTACCAGGCGGACCTCACAGTCATTTATCTATCTATCTATCTATCTATCTATCTATCTATCTATCTATCTATCTATCTATCTATCTATCTATCTATCTATCTATCTATCTATCTATCTATCTATCTATCTATCTATCTATCTATCTATCTATCTATCTATCTATCTATCTATCTATCTATCTATCTATCTATCTATCTATCTATCTATCTATCTATCTATACACACACACACACACACACATATATATATATATACACACATATATATATGTATATATATATATACCATCTATCTGCCTGTCTATTTGCCTGTCTGTCTGTTTGTCTGTCAATCTATTGTTGACATGTCGAAAACATTTTTATTCCAGTCGATCTAAATGTTCGTATTTAATGTCTCAAACAAAAAGTCAAAGTCAACATTGCATCAACACAATAACAATTACGTCTGAATGGTTAATCACTTTAAAATTCCTCTCCTTTTTTTTATTACTGTCCTTCTTTAGAATGAACGCGGAGAACCGCTATAGTAAACAGGCTTTTTAACGGACCTCTGTGGCGTAGTGAGGGGAGAGCAAGGGTGAATCATGCCCCGGGCGCTACTCGCATAAGGAGCGCCAAATGGTATATTTTACATATAATAATATATGGTTTTCGAATGGGGGTGGGCGCTTAAAAGTATTCTGCCCCGGGCGCGACTTAAGCTCGCTACGCCACTGAGCGACCTTTTTCTTTTATTCTGTTACTTGTGCCAATCACATGGGCCCTTAATCACAAGTCCATTGAGCATATCCCATTTCATTGGCTAGGACAGACATGGGCGAAACTACGACCGCAGGCCAAGTGTTGCCCTTTAGAGCCGACCCCAGTAATCAAATGTCAATTCATTGAATTTTTTTTTTAGTTCATGTAAGACCCCAATCATCTGCTCTTGGTCACATCTAAGAACCCAACGTGGCTCACGATTTTAAAAAAATGAGCAAACCTTGGTGATAGGTTTATTTTAGACTGATACAATTGCTCTCTAAAAAAAATGATTAAATGATTTAGATCGAAGTCTGTCAACTTCAGTTCTCAATGTATTTCGTCAATAAGTGTCAAACTCTTCCAACCAATCAATCCTTTAACCCGAAAAATGAACACTTCAGAACTCATTAACACATCAAATAGGACCTTTGTTTGGGTTTCTAACTGCATTTGTCAACAACAACAACACACACAACTCTCACTTATATTTCATCAAGTTGTAAGAGTACTCACACCCTTCCGTTTGATCTATTGGATTTCTAGAAATTGGAATAGACAGACGGGGATAAATTCTGTAAATGTAGCAGAAGGTGTGAGAGCGGGAACTTTAGAATACAGCCCAGACGTGTTGACGCTAGAAGACGATGTAAACAAGTGTAAGGTTTATTTGTTGTCCTGTTCAGTCGACGAGAAAAACATAACAACCCACACCCCTTGTTTGATTACATGTATAGAACTGTGCTACACATCTGTCTTACATAATTAATTACACGTGTATTGATAATAAATACATACTAGCTGTACCCTGCAAAACCTTTGGACAGTGTTATATCCCCTTAGGCTTGATCGGTAGGCTAGGTTATTTTTTTTGGTTTCGGGCAGATCCGATTTTTTTCATGATTGTATTTTAAACTGGAATACTGTTGAATTCATTCTTTACTTTCGATTTAACGCAGAGCCCAAATCGCTATTATATATATATATTATTCAGTGCAGGGGCTGTTCATAAGTTCCCAAAAAAAAGAGAATTTCAAAGTTCATTGGGGGGTCCCCAGGCAAACTTTGTATATGATGGCAGTAACCCACTTTTTTTTTTGGGGAGGAGCGACTTGGATGACCGCCCTCTTTCTCCGCACCCTAAAAGGGGGGCCCCGGTCATCGGAACGTTTGGATACTATATATCGACAGACTACAGTTATAGTCATAGCCCCCCCCCGTATTATGCTACGATACTAAGGCCGTCTCTTCTGTCGGGGCCCTGAAAGCATCCAATTAAATTGAATGTGTATTGGAAGGGGGGCCCATATGGCGTGGGGGGTGAAGGTGTGGCTGGGATATTGCTTTGTTTACCTATCTGTTATAAAAAGTACTGATGACGTGTTTGTATTTGTGTTTGTTTGCTTATGTATTCCACGTATCTTTATGTAGAGATGCTTCTGACCCACTGACATACATTTGGAGTTGCAATCAGGCAAGGTAAAGCTAATAGAACTTCTTTTCATATATAATGTTCTGATAGGAGGAGTTAATTGGATGGGGCACTGACATGTATCAATGCTTAAGCGTCGCTTCCTTATTATGTCGATATTTCGATATTTACGGTTGTTTTCGGTCTTTTAGCTTTGGGTGCCTTTGACCAAATGGGATACTAAAAATGACCACTGACCTTCTTCGTAGTCTGGCGGGACCCTGGGGTCATATCCGTTTGTTTGGTTGTTCAGTAGATGCGTTAGGACCTCTCGCCTGGAAAAACAAAAAAAAAAACAACTACGTCGTAACTTTTTTTCGCTTGTGACCAGCGGTCAGTGCATGCCGTTCGTCTCTGCTGGACACATTCAATACAGAATACATTTATCTTAATAGAACCGGTTGTTTTGTCTGTGGAATTGGTGACCATTAGCCAGTCGCTGACCGTGTTTTAACTTGAATCAGAGCCACTTGTTTTTCTGATTAGATGTCTGTTTTAGATGTCTGTTTAGATGTCTGTTTATATGTCTGTTTATATGTCTGTTTTAGATGTCTGTTTATATGTCTGTCCGTTTGGCTGCCCGTTGGTATGTTTGTTTAAAATATCTCAATAAATAAATGTGTGTGTGCATGTGTGTTTGTCAGTGTTTGTGTAAGGGCCAGATTATTTATCCGTTAGAATGTTAAAACTTACGTATGTGTCTGACCCTATGTTTGTCTGTCTGACTCATGTTTATCTGTCTCCTATGTTTGTCTGCCTGATCCCATGTTTGTCTGTCTGACCCTATGTTTGTCTGTCTGACCCTATGTTTGTCTATTTGACCCCATGTTTGTCTTTCTGACCCTATGTTTGTCTTCCTGACCATATGTTTGTCTGTCTGACCCCATGTTTATCTGTCTGACCCTATGTTTGTCTGTCTGACCCTATATTTGTCTGTCTGACCCTATGTTTGTCTGCCTGACCCTATGTTTGTCAGTCTGACCCTATGTTTGTCAGTTTGACCCTATGTTTGTCTGTCTGACCCTATGTTTGTCTGCCTGACCCTATGTTTGTCAGTCTGACCCTATGTTTGTCAGTTTGACCCTATGTTTGTCTGTCTGACCCTATGTTTGACTGTCTGAAGATTCGAATACCTTATATTTATTCATTTATTTACTTTTCAAGCTATGTGCATGTACCTACAATTATACAACAACATTTTTTAGCGAAACATTATGCACAAACAAACAAAAACAAACACACAAACTTGTGTTTGGATGAGTTTGTAAGTCAGTTTTTGTCAGTCGTTTGGGTAAGACGTGAATGGCATTTCTCAGTTAATAACTTTACATAAGAATTGTTTATGCTAAATATTTTTTTTTGAATTATAGAAACTCTCTTGTCACAATGAACATAATTATTTTAAAAATTGGAACTAGCAAAGTAAACGGAAGAATGTTTAATATTTCTCACTAAATCATCACAAACAGCTAGCAAATTACATTAGTCGAACAATGAACAGAGAGGGAGAGAGAGAGAAAGAGAGAGAAAGAGAGATAGATAGAGAGAGAGAATAAGAGAGAAAGAGAGAGACAGAGAGAAAGAGTGAGACAGAGGAAGAGTGAGAGAAAGAGAGAGAGAGAGGAAAAGAGAGTGAGAGAGTACGTGTGTGTGCGTTTATGTGTGTGTGTGTGAGAGAGATTTGTTTACATATCAAATAAATTACCGTTAATAATGTCCAGCAATGAAATGTTACTGACCTATTTAATGTGGTGGTGACGTTGGCCCGAGGTCTGGCGCCTAGCACGAACCAGCAGCAGACGACCAAGCAAATCCCTAACGTCTGAGTCCACATGTCTGGTCACGAGTCAGAATCGCGAGAGTTAAATCCGGTGAAGAGTGATTCGAGTAAAGAAATTCACTGGCACATCATTAAGTGCTGACACCATTCGAATCTCGGCACTGACCGGCCACGGTAGCAGTACCACTTGGTAGCAGTAATAGTCTGTAGCGGTACCACTTGGTAGCAGTAACAGTCTGTAGCAGTGCCACTTGGTAGCAGTAACAGTATGTAGCAGTACCACTTGGTAGCAGTAACAGTCAGTAGCAGTACCACTTGGTAGCAGTAACACTATGTAGCAGTATCACGATGTAGCAGTACCACTATGTAGCAGTAACACGATGTAGCAGTACCGCTATGTAGCAGTAACACGATGTAGCAGTACCACTATGTTGCAGTACCACTACGTTGTAATATGTCCCCGATGTCTTGGCATTTTACAGTGAACCTTGTCCCCCCTTCCTGTAATGTAATCCAGATCACTGCTCTGATTTAATCCAACACCAACGAATTAATCACTAAAGAATAATAATAGCATCAGACATAGAATAGCATCAGGGCATATAATACCATCTGAGCATATAATTTGGTCACACATTCACTCAACGTGAAACGAATCAGTGTCTAATCATAATTAATCTGAATGATTCACAAAGGTAAATTAATTTTTCTTTCTATAATTGAAAATAATTATTTGATAACAAGATTTTAACATATCGAACTGTGTCATCCCGAATGTGACATTTCATTATCATTTATCAAGTTTTCACGATGTTGCTATAATAAATAATTTTTGTTTAAATATACACATAATTCAAACAATTACACTGGTATATCTTTAGCAATTAATTGTAATACTTGAGGATTAAGGTACTCTCTCATAAATACTTTAATGTTATAACAAGAGCATTAAAACATACTCTGTTATTTATTGATACTATTAATATTCTTGTAATTATAAAGTGACCGTTGTGAATACAATTCAGTTCAGTGTCTTAATAGTTCAGTGTGGGATGGACATGAAGTGACCCTTGGCTTTTTCTTCACTTCTTCTTACTTTTTTTTTCCCTTCCTCTCTCTCTCTCTCTCTGTCTATCTCTCTCCCTCTCTGTCTCTCTCTCTCTCTCTATCTCTCTCTCTGTCTATCTCTCTCTCTATCTCTCTCTCTATCTCTCTCTCTATCTCTCTCTGTCTATCTCTCTCTCTCTCTCTCTCTCACTTTCTCTCTCTGTCATCTCTTTCTCTCCTTTATTCAAATATATGAGGTCAAAATGGTGACCCCACATCAATTCACAGCACCGTGAGTAGGGACTAAAAATGCCGCCCCCCAACACCCCCCTCCTTTCTACCCACTGACCAAACGGACCTTTCTACCCACTGACCAAACGGACCTTTCTACCCACTGACCAAACGGACCTTTCTACCCACTGATCAGACGAACCTTTCTATCCACTGACCAGATGGACACACCGCGATGTTGATATAATGTGGACACATAAATATTTTTGTCCTACCGCTGACCGCTGGGCACTTTTTTTTTGTTTTTGTGCTCTATTCACCACACGACGGTCAGTTTCTATTTGTTTGTTTTTTTTCTTTTCTGATTTTTTTCTCCTCCCTTCAGATTTCCCTCACATGAAATACTCTGAAACAGAAGAAACGATCGATGGATTAGACAACATGTCTGTAAATTTGAAAAGTGGAGAGAGAGGAGGTAAAGTGAAACGGTGATTGTTCAGAATTTAAACTTTATTTAATGGATTGGAATATTTTATTTTATTTTAAAATATTTACTGCATTGAAATTAAATTTTACCTTTTACTAGGGAAAATATTTTTAAAACAATGACGTACACTTTTTTTCTTTTCCTACGTAAGTTTTATGTCGAATTGAGGAAATTTAAATAGAAGGATCCATCAATTGAAATAGAAGAATCCATCAATTGAAATAGACGGATCTATCAACTGAAATAGAAGGATCTATCAATTGAAATAGAAGGATCCATCAATTGAAATAGAAGGATCCATCAATTGAAATAGAAGGATCCATCAATTGAAATAGAAGGATCCATCAATTGAGATAGAAATTGACGATAATTCAAAAGGCTAAATGCACACAAATAAAAAAAAATGTATTAAAATAAAAAGTTTGAAAAATTGAATAAAAAATAATAAAACAGGATTTATGAACATTGAAATTTGGCAACTGGTTCGTTCTACTACACATCTGCACCTCTCTCTCTCTCTATCCCCCCTCTCCCCCCTCTATCTCTCTCCCCTCTCTCTCTCCCCTCTCTCTCCCCTCTCTCTCTCCCCCTCCCTCTCCCCTCTCTCTCTCCCCCTCCCTCTCCCCTCTCTCTCTCCCTCTCTCTCTCCCCTCTCTCTCTCCCCCTCCCTCTCCCCTCTCTCTCTCCCCTCCTTCTCTCCCCCTCTCTCTCTCCCCCTCTCTCCCCCTCTCTCTCCCCCCTCTCTCTCCCCCTCTCTTTCTCCCTCTCTTTCCTCCCCCCCCCTCCCTCTCCGCCTCCCTCTCCCTCTCTCTCTCCCCCTCTCTCTCTCCCCTCTGTCTCCCCCTCTCCCCCCTCCCTCTCCCCTCCCTCCCCCTCTCCCCCCCTCCCTCCCTCTCTCCCTCTCTCTCTCCCTCTCTCTCTCCCTCCCCTCTCTCTCCCTCTCTCTCCCCCCTCCCCTCTCCCCCCTCCCTCTCCCTCTCTCCCCTCTCTCTCCCCCTCTCTCTCTCTCCCCCTCTCTCTCCCCCTCTCTCTCCCCTCTCTAACCATCTCTTCGGTCCCCCTCCAGCATGTCTCTATCTCAGTCCCTCTCTCTCTCTCTCTCTCTCTCTCTCTCTCTCTCTCACTTCTCCCCACTCCCGCATCGTGTACTGTCAGAGATGTCACTTCACCAAATGTCAAACGTGGCTGTGTCCCCGGCTGGCAACCTCATCTCATATGCGGAGTTCTTCTGTTAAGCTGAGACCTATCCCCCCCCCTCCCTCCACCTCCTCCACAGCCACGAACTGCCGCGACCTGTTGGCACCAGGAAGCTGAAATAAAAGACTTTCATGACCCCCCCCCCATTCCCACAGGGTACAAACACACACACTCACACACACTCACACACACTCACACACACTCACACACAAGAAGACGTGAATCCTCTCCCAGCCCTTTACAAAAAAAAAATTAATCTCCAAACCACTCACCAATCCACTACCAAACTTTCACCCATATGAAGAGTTCTTTTTATATATTTTTTTTGTAAAAAAACTGGAAGTAATTGGCTTTGAGAGTAACAAGAAATATCTATCCTTTCGTCTGTCTGTCTTGAGAAATGTATGCGGTTTTTATTTTGTTTACATAAAGAGTTTCGAAAAGGTAAAAAAAAAAATGCAACAAATTACTTTAATATGTTTGTAAATTACGACGAGATGTTTAGAGAGTAGTGTTGAGACAGATAGGTTTTTAAAATGTTGAGTTTGAGATTAATGTGTATGTCATGGGTGAATGCTTATAGATGCCAGTGGCGTAGGAAATTGGGGAACCGCGGGTTGTGCGGCTTCACTGGGCGGCCGAACTAGGCAGGGGCGACGAAAGAGCCCTGTTAAATTTTTTTTAAGCACTTTTCATGTTTGGGAAGGGGGGGGGAGGGCACCGAAAAATGTATATCTCACGGGGAGCAGCGATAGCTAGATACTGCTCTGATATGTGGTTTGGGCATTTTGTGTATTACATTGACAGTTGCAATATGTACAGTGGCAGGGCCGTCGCCAGCGGGATGCGGGAAAATGTCCGGGGCTCACTCTTTAATGGACCCCCCCCCCACACACACACACACAATTTCCTGTCTCACTACAGCCTGCTGTTGTCTCAGACATTTTCTTACAGCCTGATGCTGTCCTTTTTCTCAACTCTTTGAATAACCTGGCCAGAAGAACAGATCTGTGGATCTGTCATTTACTTTTAATATAGGTATTTCCTACGGTTCTTTAGTATGGTTCTTGCGTATGGTTCATTAGTATGGTTCTTTTGTATGGTTCTTTTATATGGTTCATTAGTATGGTTCTTTTGTATGGTTCTTTTTATTGTTCTTTAGTATGGTTCTTTAGTATGGCTATTTAATATGGCTCTTAAATATAGTTTTTTTTTTTTTGAGCCAACACAAATTCTCTGTAGTCTAATTTGTTCTGTTTATTTTTTCACCTTCAGACGAGAATGAATCTACTACCGGATGTGACGTACTTGAAAATTTTCGGAGAGTTGGAGGGAGGTGGGCTGCCATCACTCCCCCGCCCCCTTCATTCAAGCTACACCCACCCCCTTTCCCACTTCCGATCGGCAGCAACGATGTCCACAAGAAGGTGTTTGATTGGAACAACAACAATGGGTGTTATTTTTCAATGTACGACCCTGTTAAACTGCATGCTGGAGACGGCCCTGGAGTGAAGAATGGGTGGGGCTGGGTGGGTCGGATGACGTCAATACAAGGACACTCATAGGACGTGTAGGGACAGGAAGCCGTTAGAACAAGGATCCTCACAGGACATGGCAGGGGTTGTGGATGACGTCAGTACAAGGAGCCTAAATTCAGGACTGTGTGAGAGGTAAAAAATATGTCCAATCAACCATCACCGCGTCCTAGCTAGGACATTGTCCAGTCGCACCATCACCGCGTCCTAGCTAGGACATTGTCCAGTCGCACCATCACCGCGTCCTAGCTAGGACATTGTCCAGTCGCACCATCACCGCGTCCTAGCTAGGACATTGTCCAGCCGCACCATCACCGCGTCCTAGCTAGGACATTGTCCAGTCGCACCATCACCGCGTCCTAGCTAGGACATTGTACAGTCGCACCATCACCGCGTCCTAGCTAGGACATTGTCCAGTCGCACCATCACCGCGTCCTAGCTAGGACATGGTATAGTCGACCATCATTGTGTCCAACAATATAAGTCAGTGTGATCAACTTGACCGTAGATCAATACGAAAGATTCATTGCGCCGGTTGACTATTGAACTCAACAGCTGATTGAGCATGTATGCCTCTGTAGCTGGGCTGATATCCATTATTAACAATCCCAGCTTCCTGGTCGGTTGCAAATTATTTCCAAACGGGTTGAATTCATAATAAACTCATGTTGTTTATTTATTTAGTGTGTTGATTGTTGGTATCATTGTTTACTTCTCTGTCAGAGCTTTTCTTTTACGTATTGTTAACATTTCCTTTGTTTACTGACTGGAATAGACACCAATCTATCTATCTATCTATCTATCTATCTATCTATCTATCTATCTATCTATCTATCTATCTATCTATCTATCTATCTATCTATCTATCTATCTATCTATCTATCTATCTATCTATCTATCTATCTATCTATCTATCTATCTATCTATCTATCTATCTATCTATCTATCTATCTATCTATCTATCTATCTATCTATCTATTCATCTATCTATCTATCTATTCATCTATTCATCTATCTATATACCTATCTATCTTCTGATATTCCAGACTTAGATACTCGCCCAAACAGTGCACTGGTAAATAGTCTATATGCAAATATAAACGACACAATTAATTAAATAAAGTACTTCAAGTTCAAGATTGTTCAAAGTAAAAAAACAAAACAATAACAATAAAAACCCAGATGTAGATATAAAAAACACACACACACATTCAACTTTTCAAACTGCTTGAAGATCCTGTTTTTTTTTCTTTTCTTCCAGTGGCCTACATTTTTCAGAAATAAGAGAAACTTGATGAACCGATTATTTGGGGAATTACTGCGTGGAGTCACATCGGAAATGTAGAAATATTGATGTTGATTTTTAGTTTTTGTATGAAAAAAAAAGCTAAAATAGAAATGCTTACAGATGATAGCTCGAATATTAACATAATATTAACAATAATATAACAGTATTACAATAATATAACAGATGCTGTGAAAACAAGATTATTATTTTTTATCATTATCAATTTTTTTTCCTTCTCGATGTTCATGTGATATGAACTCTTTACAACGGATATTTTTTGTAAGTCTGTTCATTTGAGGTGGTCTTGTATCTCTCTCTCTCTCTCTCTCTCTCTCTCTCTCTCTCTCATTCTCTCTCTCTCTATCTCTCTCTCTCTCTCCCTCTCTCTCTCTCCCTCTCTCTCTCTCTCTTCCTTTCTCTCTGTCCTAGAATTTAGACTTACCTCATGATCTGACCGTATGAGCGAATGAAACTGAACAGTAAGAAACAGTGTAAACTAACCCTAGTCTAACTAACCCTAGTCTAACTAACCTTAGCCTAACTAACCCTAGTCTAACTAACCCTAGTATAACTAACCCTAGCCTAGCTTACCCTAGTCTAACCCTAGCCTAACCAACCCTAGTCTAACTAACCCTAGTCTAACTAACCCTAGTCTAACTAACCCTAGTCTAGCCCTAGCCTAACTAACCCTAGTCTAACTAACCCTAGTCTAACTAACCCTAGTCTAACTAACCCTAGTCTAACTAACCCTAGTCTAACCCTAGTCTAACTAACCTTAGCCTAACTAACCCTAGTCTAACTAACCCTAGTATAACTAACCTTAGCCTAACTAACCCTAGTCTAACTAACCCTAGTATAACTAACCCTAGCCTAGCTTACCCTAGTCTAACCCTAGCCTAACCAACCCTAGTCTAACTAACCCTAGTCTAACTAACCCTAGTCTAACTAACCCTAGTCTAGCCCTAGCCTAACTAACCCTAGTCTAACTAACCCTAGTCTAACTAACCCTAGTCTAACTAACCCTAGTCTAACTAACCCTAGTCTAACCCTAGTCTAACTAACCTTAGTCTAACTAACCCTAGTCTAACTAACCCTAGTCTAACTAACCCTAGTCTAACTAACCTTAGCCTAACTAACCCTAGTCTAACTAACCCTAGTCTAACTAACCCTAGTCTAACCCTTGCCTAACCAACCCTAGACTAACTAACCCTAGTCTAACTAACCCTAGTCTAGCCCTAGCCTAACTAACCCTAGTCTAACTAACCCTAGTCTAACTAACCCTAGTCTAACTCTTGCCTAACCAACCCTAGTCTAACTAACCTTAGTCTAACTAACCCTAGTCTAACCCTAGCCTAACTAACCCTAGTCTAACTAACCCTAGTCTAACTAACCTTAGTCTAACTAACCCTAGTCTAACTAACCCTAGTATAACTAACCCTAGTCTAACCCTAGCCTAACTAACCCTAGTCTAACTAACCCTAGTCTAACTAACCCTAGTCTAACTCTAGTCTAACTAACCCTAGTCTAACTAACCATAGTCTAACTAACCCTAGTCTAACTAACCATAGTCTAACTAACCCTAGTCTAACTCTAGTCTAACTAACCCTTGTCTAACTCTAGTCTAACTAACCCTAATCTACGTAACCCTAATCTACTTAACCCTAGTCTAACTAACCCTAGTCTAACTAACCCTAGTCTAACTAACCCTAGTCTACCTTCCACAGACTAAGATACAACTAAAACTTCACCTGGACACAATGCTAACTACACCGTTTCTATCTTTACTAGACTAACACAGTTTACTCTACACCTTGTCTGTCTGGAATACACAAAGACCACATATTGAACTAGACATTGTCAATCTTCACAGGTCTAAGACACAGTTGTAGCTTGAAATTGTCTATTTTATCCCAACATACACGGTGTTAACTATAACCTAACCCCTACTCCCTAAACTAAGGCACATAGTCAACTAGAAACAATTTACCTTCCTTCTCTCTCTATAGATACCTGCAATGCATTGTGTCTAGTTCTTGGGTAAACTGTACCACCAACTATCTTCCTATCACCCCCACCCCCATCCTACAAGAGGCGAATGAGTCCACCATACGGGCGCTGTTATGGTTTACCTCACCCCGCAATAAAGCGCATTTGTTTCTAGTCCCATTGGGTGGTGGTGGTGTGTGTGTGTGTGTGTGTTAGTGTGTGTCTGTATGTATATAGATCACAGCTTCATGCGATCAGCTTCAATATGTGTGCAAAGCTGCGGATCGAACTCCGATCCGACCGAATGATTTCGTGCGTCATCGTTTGGCCTTGAGACCGTTACTGTCCGATACAGAATAAAAACCACTCGAGGGAATATTCCGATGTTTTATAGTTATTACTATTTTATGTATTACTATCGGTACGCCAATGTACATGTTAATAATGCTATGCACTTTGTAGGAACCTGTACGCGAATGCACCCAATCCCCCCCCCCCAGCGCCCCAATCGAGGATCCTAGTCGGTCATCTAGTTCACCTCGTCCATACCAAAAGTCATACCGGGGTGGGGGGGGGGGAGAACTGACGACTCTACCCCTGCCACCAACCCAGTGTCACGGTGACCTTACTTAACATGGCGTTCCGCCTGGCTGAGGCCCCTGTCAGTCAACGTATCAGTCGTTTAACAATTAACACCCCCCCCCCCCAAAAAAAAGGGCGGAGGGGAGGGGGGGGGGAGATTCGCTAAAAAAAAACGCACAATGTTTGAAGATGACATTCAGTGCTGTTAGCTCGAGAGAGAGAAGACTTTCAAACGACCAACAACACGCGGTACTATGCAGCTGGTACAAGTAATTAAATGAGTGACAACAATTTGCAAACAAATACTGAACCACAAAAGAATCAATTAATTGAATATGGTAGTTAGATTTATTAGATTTATTAATTGTTTTTATTTTATCTGATTGCAATAGCTAGCTAAACACGACCAGCTGCGAGTATAAAAAGAGTAATGGAGTATTGCTTTATGTCGTTCATTCCACATTCCCCCCACATTTTCCCACATTTCCCCCAAAATAAACATAGCATAGGAAATAGTTGGGTTTTTTTGTTTTATTTAGCCGAAGAACTCTGTATGGACTTGGTTATCGATTGAAAACTATGAAATAATAGATCAGCTGATTCCAAAAAAAAAACCTTAATTTAGAGAATTCCCAGTTGTCCGTACACACACACACACACACACACACACACACACACACACACTATGAGGTGTGGCTGAATTCTAATGCGGATTTTCTAAATTATAGATGTGCATGCAGATCTTTCGCACCGTACCGCACTCTAACCCAAGGGTGGGCAAACTATTTTGAGTCATGGGCCACATTACCAATCCATACCTCTCCAGAGGTCTGTTTCTCGCAACCCCCCTCCCCAACCCCCTCAAATCCCCTGTTGACTCATATCTGATCTATTCATCGTTTTATATATTTCAATTAAAAAACACAAACTATTAGTTTCTGCCTTCCTAGCGAGACACAACAAACACACACACACACACAGACACACATACATACACACACACGCACACACACATACACACACACATACACACACATACACACACACGCTCACACACATACACACACATACGCACACACACGCACACACACAGACACACACACATACACACATACATATATACACACACATCCACACACATACACACGCACACACACAGACACACACACAACATACACACACACGCACACACACACAGACACACACACATACACACACATATATACACACACATACACACATACGCTCACACACATACACACACATACGCACACACACGCACACACACAGACACACACACATACACACATACATATATACACACACATACACACACACATACACACGCACACACACAGACACACACACAACATACACACACACGCACACACACACAGACACACACACATACACACACATACATACACACACATACACACACACGCTCACACACATACACACACATACGCACACACACGCACACACACAGACACACACACATACATATATACACACACATACACACACATACACACGCACACACACAGACACACACACAACATACACACACACGCACACACACACAGACACACACACATACACACACATATATACACACACATACACACACATACACTCACACACATACACACACACGCAGACACACACACAGACACACACACACATACAGACACACACACACATACACACACAGACATACACACACATACACACACATATACACACATACTGACTTTCCTGGAAACCGACACCACCCATGTATTGAAGTTTACTCCCAGTCCCCCCCCCCCCCAACTCCATCAATAATTGATGAACCCCCCCGTCCATTAACACCTAGACAAAGAAAGTCATCTTACAGAACAAAAGGAAAACATGAAACAGAGATGGGTTTTGAGAAAAAGGGGGGGGGGAACAAAGTTAGGTTTGACATGGAGTTCCATCTTTTCAAACAGAATTATCAATGCAAAAAAAAAAATGTATTTCGTAACTTTTAAAAAAAAACTTTTTTTTATTTTCATGAATAACCCCCCTCACACACACACACTTTCTCTCCTCTTTCGAAACTCCAACCCCCCCCCCCCGCCCAACCCCCAATATCTCGACAATACAAGACTGTGTGTGTAAATTAATAATGATCTTTGTTTTCAAAAAGTAGAACAAATGCCCCATTTCCCTGGGGTTTGGTCTATTGTTACAGCCGGCATTCATTTAGGCCTACATAAAGAGACCGAGAGCATCATGGCTCAAATTATCGAACATTTAGAAACATCTTTAATATGCATTCTGTGTTTTTGCGCCTATTGCGCACATACGTGATTCAGATAACAGTTAAACATGTGCACAAACGTGATTCAGAAAGCAGTTAAATATGTGCACAGACATGATTCAGATAACAGTTAAACATGTGCACAACGTGATTCAGATAACAGTTAAACGTGTGCACAACGTGATTCAGATAACAGTTAAACATGTGCACAAACGTGATTCAGATAACGGTTAAACATGTGCACAAACGTGATTCAGATAACAGTTCCACATGTGCACAACGTGATTCAGATAACAGTTAATATAGTGCACAACGTCATTCAGATAACAGTTAAACTTGTGCACAACGTGATTCGGAAAACAGTTAAACATGTCCACAACGTGATTCAGATAACAGCTAAACATGTACAACCCCGTGATAGTCCCGGGTTCGATGCACGGTGAAAACCAATGGAGTTTCTACCAGCCCCGGTAAAAGTTGGGAAAAGTCCCTTAACTCCACCCAGCTTAGGTCATGTACCCATTTTAAGGTGACCGTACGATGGCCGTTGTGCTAACCACACACAACCCCCTTTAAGTTGACCGGACGATGAACGATTGCTGACCACACACAACCCCTTTTTATGCCCTGGTCACAAAAAATTAAAAAATCAACAGCTCATATGCCCCAATAGAACCATACTACTATACTTATGTTTGAATGTTTGAAGCATATAAACACACACACATACACACAACATATAACCACACACACACAACATATAACCACACACACACACCATATAACCACACACACACAACATATAAACACAAACACACACACACAACATATAACCACACACACACACAACATATAACCACACACACACACAACATATAACCACAAACACACAACATATAAACACATACACACAACATATAAACACACACACAACATAAACACACACACACAATATATAAACACACACACACAATATATAAACACACACATAAAATATAAACACACACACACACAACATATAAACACATACACACACAACATATAAACACACACAACATATAAACACATACACACACAACATATAAACACACACACAACATATAAACACACACACAACATATAAACACATACACACACAATATATAAACACATACAAACACAACATATAAACACATACACAACTTATAAACACATACACATACAACATATAAACACACACACAAACAACATATAAACACACACACAACATATAAACACACACACAACATATAAACACATACACACACAACATATAAATACACACAAACAACATATAAACACATACACACACAACATATAGACACATACACAAACAACAAATAAACACACACACACAACATATAAACACACACACACAACATATAAACACACACACACAACATATAAACACATACACACACAACAAATAAACACACACACAACATATAAACACACACACAACATATAAACAAATACACACACAACATGTAAACACACACACACAACATATAAACACATACACACACAACATATAACCACACACACACACAACATATAAACACATACACACACAACATATAACCACACACACACAACATATAAACACATACACACACAACATATAAACAAACACACACAACATATAAACACATACACACACAACATATAAACACATTCGCACACAACATATAAACACATACACACAACATATAACCACACACACACACAACATATAAACACATACACACACAACATATAACCACACACACACAACATATAAACACATACACACACAACATATAAACAAACACACACAACATATAAACACATACACACACAACATATAAACACATTCGCACACAACATATAAACACATACACACAACATATAAACACACACAACATATAAATACACACACAACATATAAACACACACACAACATATAAACACACACACAACATATAAACACATACACAACATATGAACACATACACACACAACATATAAACACATACACACACAACATATAAATACACACACAACATATAAACACACAAACACACAAAATATAAACACATACACACACAACATATAAACACAAACACACACAACATAAAAAAACATACACACACAACATATAAACACATACACACACAACAAATAAACACACACACACAACATATAAACACACACGAACAACATATAAACACACACAACATATAAACACATACACACACAACATATAAACACACACAAACACAACATATAAACACATACACACAAAACATATAAACACACACACACAACATATAAACACATACACACAACATATAAACACACAAACACAACATATAAACACACACACAACATATAAACACATACACACACAACATATAAACACACAACATATAAACACATACACACAACATATAAACACACACACAAAACATATAACTACACACACACACAAAACATATAAACACACACACACAACATATAAACACACACACACAACATATAAACACACACACAACATATAAACACACACACAACATATAAAAACGTATACACACAACATATAAACACACACACAACATATAAACACACACACACAACATATAAACACATACACACACAACATATAAACACACACAAAACATAAACACACACACAACATATAAACACACACACAACATATAAACACACAAACACAACATATAAACACATACACACACAACATATAAACACACACACAACATATAAACACATACACACAACATATAAACACACACTTAACATATACACACACACACAACATATAAACACACACAACATATAAACACACACACAAAACATGTAAACACACACACAAAATATAAACACACACACAACATATAAACACACACACAACATATAAACACACACACAACATATAAACACATACACACACAACATATAAACACACACACACACAACATATAAACACACGCACAACATATAAACACACACACTCAACATATAAACACACACAACATATAAACACACAAAAACAACATATAAACACATACACACACAACATATAAACACACACACACACAACATATAAACACACACACACAACATATAACCACACACACACAACATATATAAACACACACACACATAAACACACACACACACACATATAAACACACACACATACACATATAAACACACACACATACACATATAAACACACACACAATATATAACACACACACACATATAAACACACACACATATAAACACACACACAACATATAAACACATACACACACAACATATAAACACACACACAACATATAAACACATACACACACAACATATAAACACACACACAACATATAAACACACGCACAACATATAAACACACACACTCAACATATAAACACACACAACATATAAACACACAAAAACAACATATAAACACATACACACACAACATATAAACACACACACACACAACATATAAACACACACACACAATATATAAACACACACACTCAACATATAAACACACACACAACATATAAACACATACACACAACATATAAACACACACACACAACATATAAACACACACACACACAACATATAAACACATACACACACAACATATAAACACACACAAGCACAACATATAAACACATACACAGAAAACATATAAACACACACACACAACATATAAACACACACACACAACATATAAACACACACACAACATATAACCACACACACACAACATATAAACACATACACACACAACATATAAACACACACACACAACATATAAACACACACACAACATATAAACACACACACAACATATAAACACACACACACAACATATAACCACACAAACACAACATATAAACACATACACACACAACATATAAACACACAGAACACAACATATAAACACATACACACAACATATAAACACATACACACACAACATACAAACACACACACACAACATATAAACACATACACACACAACATATAAACACACACACACACAACATATAAACACATACACACACAACATATAAACACACACACAACATATAAACACACACACAACATATAAACACATACACACACAACATATAAACACATACAAACACAACATATAAACACATACACAACATATAAACACAAACACATACAACATATAAACACACACACAAACAACATATAAACACACACACAACATATAAACACACACACAACATATAAACACATACACACACAACATATAAATACACACAAACAACATATAAACACATACACACACAACAAATAGACACATACACAAACAACAAATAAACACACACACAACATATAAACACACACACAACATATAAACACATACACACACAACATATAAACACACATACAACATATAAACACATACACACACAACATATAAACACACACACACAACATATAAACACACGCACAACATATAAACACACACACTCAACATATAAACACACACAACATATAAACACACAAAAACAACATATAAACACATACACACACAACATATAAACACACACACACAACATATAAACACACACACAACATATAAACACACACACTCAACATATAAACACACACACAACATATAAACACATACACACAACATATAAACACACGCACACAACATATAAACACACACACACACAACATATAAACACATACACACACAACATATAAACACACACAAGCACAACATATAAACACATACACAGAAAAACATATAAACACACACACACAACATATAAACACACACACACAACATATAAACACACACACAAAATATAAACACACACACAACATATAAACACACACACAACATATAAACACACACACAACATATAAACACATACACACACAACATATAAACACACACACAACATATAAACACATACACACACAACATATAAACACACACAAACAACATATAAACACACGCACAACATATAAACACACACACTCAACATATAAACACACACAACATATAAACACACAAGCACAACATATAAACACATACACAGAAAAACATATAAACACACACACACAACATATAAACACACACACAACATATAAACACACACACAACATATAACCACACACACACAACATATAAACACATACACACACAACATATAAACACACACAAGCACAACATATAAACACATACACAGAAAAACATTTAAACACACACACACAACATATAAACACACACACAACATATAACCACACACACACAACATATAAACACATACACACACAACATATAAACACACACACACAACATATAAACACACACACAACATATAAACACACACACAACATATAAACACACACACACAACATATAACCACACAAACACAACATATAAACACATACACACACAACATATAAACACACAGAACACAACATATAAACACATACACACACAACATATAAACACATACACACACAACATATAAACACACACACACAACATATAAACACACACACAACATATAAACACACACACAACATATAAACACACACACACAACATATAACCACACAAACACAAACATATAAACACATACACACACACAACATATAAACACACAGAACACAACATATAAACACATACACACACAACATATAAACACATACACACACAACATACAAACACACACACACAACATATAAACACATACACACACAACATATAAATACACACACACAACATATAAACACATACACACACAACATATAAACACACACACAACATATAAACACACACACAACATATAAACACATACACACACAACATATAAACACATACAAACACAACATATAAACACATACACAACATATAAACACATACACATACAACATATAAACACACACACAAACAACATATAAACACACAAACAACATATAAACACACACACAACATATAAACACATACACACACAACATATAAATACACACAAACAACATATAAACACATACACACACAACATATAGACACATACACAAACAACAAATAAACACACACACACAACATATAAACACACACACAACATATAAACACACACACAACATATAAACACATACACACACAACAAATAAACACACACACAACATACAAACACACACACAACATATAAACACATACACACACAACATATAAACACACACACACAACATATAAACACATACACACACAACATATAAACACACAACATATAAACACATACACACAACATATAAACACACACACAAAACATATAACTACACACACACACAAAACATATAAACACACACACACAACATATAAACACACACACACAATATATAAACACACACACAACATATAAACACACACACACAACATATAAAAACGTATACACACAACATATAAACACACACACAACATATAAACACACACACACAACATATAAACACATACACACACAACATATAAACACACACAAAACATAAACACACACACAACATATAAACACACACACAACATATAAACACACAAACACAACATATAAACACATACACACACAACATATAAACACACACACAACATATAAACACATACACACACAACATATAAACACACACACACAACATATAAACACATACACACACAACATATAAACACACACACACAACATATAAACACATACACACACAACATATAAACACAAACACAACATATAAACACACACACAACATATAAACACATACACACACAACATATAAACACACACACAACATATAAACACATACACACAACATATAAACACACACACAACATATACCCACACACACAACATATAAACACATACACACAAAACATATAAACACACACACAACATATAACCACACACACACAACATATAAACACACACACACAACATATAAACACACACACACAACATATAAACACACACACAAAATATAAACACACACACAACATATAAACACACACACAATATATAAACACACACACAACATATAAACACATACACACACAACATATAAACACACACACAACATATAAACACATACACACACAACATATAAACACACACAAACAACATATAAACACACGCACAACATATAAACACACACACTCAACATATAAACACACACAACATATAAACACACAAAAACAACATATAAACACATACACACACAACATATAAACACACACACACACAACATATAAACACACACACACAACATATAAACACACACACTCAACATACAAACACACACACAACATATAAACACATACACACAACATATAAACACACACACACAACATATAAACACACACACACACAACATATAAACACATACACACACAACATATAAACACACACAAGCACAACATATAAACACATACACAGAAAAACATATAAACACACACACACAACATATAAACACACACACACAACATATAAACACACACACAACATATAACCACACACACACAACATATAAACACATACACACACAACATATAAACACACACACACAACATATAAACACACACACAACATATAAACACACACACAACATATAAACACACACACACAACATATAACCACACAAACACAACATATAAACACATACACACACAACATATAAACACACAGAACACAACATATAAACACATACACACACAACATATAAACACATACACACACAACATACAAACACACACACACAACATATAAACACATACACACACAACATATAAACACACACACACAACATATAAACACATACACACACAACATATAAACACACACACAAACAACATATAAACACACACACAACATATAAACACACACAACATATAAACACATACACACACAACATATAAATACACACAAACAACATATAAACACATACACACACAACATATAGACACATACACAAACAACAAATAAACACACACACACAACATATAAACACACACACAACATATAAACACACACACACAACATTAAAACACATACACACACAACAAATAAACACACACACAACATATAAACACACACACAACATATAAACACATACACACACAACATATAAACACACACACACAACATATAAACACATACACACACAACATATAACCACACACACACACAACATATAAACACATACACACACAACATATAACCACACACACACAACATATAAACACATACACACACAACATATAAACACACACACACAACATATAAACACATACACACACAACATATAAAACACATTCGCACACAACATATAAACACATACACACAACATATAAACACACACAACATATAAACACATACACACACACAACATATAAACACATACACACACACAACATATAAACACACACAAAACATATAAACACACACACAACATATAAACACACACACAACATATAAACACACAAACACAACATATAAACACATACACACACAACATATAAACACACACACACAACATATAAACACATACACACACAACATATAACCACACACACACAACATATAAACACATACACACACAACATATAAACACACACACACAACATATAAACACATACACACACAACATATAAAACACATTCGCACACAACATATAAACACATACACACAACATATAAACACACACAACATATAAACACATACACACACACAACATATAAACACATACACACACACAACATATAAACACACACAAAACATATAAACACACACACAACATCTAAACACACACACAACATATAAACACACAAACACAACATATAAACACATACACACACAACATATAAACACATACACACACAACATATAAACACACACACAACATATGAACACATACACAAACAACATATAAACACACACACACAACATATAAACACACACACAACATATAAACACACACACAACATATAAACACATACACACAACATATAAACACACACACAACATATAAACACATACACACACAACATATAAACACATACACACACAACATATAAACACACACACAACATATAAACACATACACACACAACATATAAAAAAACACACAACATATAAATACACACACAACATATAAACACACACACAACATATAAACACACACACAAAATATAAAAACACACACACAACATATAAACACATACACACACAATATATAAACACATACACACACAACATATAAACACACACACAACATATAAACCCACACACAAAACATATAAACACACACACACAACATATAAACACACACACAACATATAAACACACACACAACATATAAACACACACACAACATATAAACACATATAAACAACATATAAACACATACACACACAACATATTAACACACACACAACTTATAAACACATACACACACAACATATAAATACACACACAACATATAAACACACAAACACACAAAATATAAACACATACACACACAACATATAAACACAAACACACACAACATATAAACACATACACACACAACATATAAACACATACACACACAACAAATAAACACACACACACAACATATAAACACACACGCACAACATATAAACACACACAACATATAAACACATACACACACAACATGTAAACACACACAAACACAACATATAAACACATACACACAAAACATATAAACACACACACACAACATATAAACACATACACACACAACATATAAACACACACACAACATATAACCACATACACACACAACATATAAACACACACACAACATATAACCACATACACACACAACATATAAACACACACACACAACATATAAACACATACACACACAACATATAAACACACACACACAACATATAAACACATACACACACAACATATAAACACAAACACAACATATAAACACACACACAACATATAAACACATACACACACAACATATAAACACACACACAACATATAAACACATACACACAACATATAAACACACACACAACATATAAACACACACACAACATATAAACACATACACACAAAACATATAAACACACACACAACATATAACCACACACACACAACATATAAACACACACACACAACATATAAACACACACACACAACATATAAACACACACACAAAATATAAACACACACACAACATATAAACACACACACAATATATAAACACACACACAACATATAAACACATTCACACACAACATATAAACACACACACAACATATAAACACATACACACACAACATATAAACACACACAAACAACATATAAACACACGCACAACATATAAACACACACACACAACATATAAACACACAAAAACAACATATAAACACATACACACACAACATATAAACACACACACACACAACATATAAACACACACACACAACATATAAACACACACACTCAACATACAAACACACACACAACATATAAACACATACACACAACATATAAACACACACACACAACATATAAACACACACACACACAACATATAAACACATACACACACAACATATAAACACACACAAGCACAACATATAAACACATACACAGAAAAACATATAAACACACACACACAACATATAAACACACACACACAACATATAAACACACACACAACATATAACCACACACACACAACATATAAACACATACACACACAACATATAAACACACACACACAACATATAAACACACACACAACATATAAACACACACACAACATATAAACACACACACACAACATATAACCACACAATACAACATATAAACACATACACACACAACATATAAACACACAGAACACAACATATAAACACATACACACACAACATATAAACACATACACACACAACATACAAACACACACACACAACATATAAACACATACACACACAACATATAAACACACACACACAACATATAAACACATACACACACAACATATAAACACACACACAACATATAAACACACACACAACATATAAACACATACACACACAACATATAAACACATACAAACACAACATATAAACACATACACAACATATAAACACATACACATACAACATATAAACACACACACAAACAAAATATAAACACACACACAACATATAAACACACACAACATATAAACACATACACACACAACATATAAATACACACAAACAACATATAAACACATACACACACAACATATAGACACATACACAAACAACAAATAAACACACACACACAACATATAAACACACACACAACATATAAACACACACACACACAACATATAAACACATACACACACAACAAATAAACACACACACAACATATAAACACACACACACAACATATAAACACACACACACAACATATAAACACATACACACACAACATATAAACACACACACACAACATATAAACACATACACACACAACATATAACCACACACACACACAACATATAAACACATACACACACAACATATAACCACACACACACAACATATAAACACATACACACACAACATATAAACACACACACACAACATATAAACACATACACACACAACATATAAAACACATTCGCACACAACATATAAACACATACACACAACATATAAACACACACAACATATAAACACATACACACACACAACATATAAACACATACACACACACAACATATAAACACACACAAAACATATAAACACACACACAACATATAAACACACACACAACATATAAACACACAAACACAACATATAAACACATACACACACAACATATAAACACACACACACAACATATAAACACATACACACACAACATATAACCACACACACACAACATATAAACACATACACACACAACATATAAACACACACACACAACATATAAACACATACACACACAACATATAAAACACATTCGCACACAACATATAAACACATACACACAACATATAAACACACACAACATATAAACACATACACACACACAACATATAAACACATACACACACACAACATATAAACACACACAAAACATATAAACACACACACAACATCTAAACACACACACAACATATAAACACACAAACACAACATATAAACACATACACACACAACATATAAACACATACACACACAACATATAAACACACACACAACATATGAACACATACACAAACAACATATAAACACACACACACAACATATAAACACACACACAACATATAAACACACACACAACATATAAACACATACACACAACATATAAACACACACACAACATATAAACACATACACACACAACATATAAACACATACACACACAACATATAAACACACACACAACATATAAACACATACACACACAACATATAAAAAAACACACAACATATAAATACACACACAACATATAAACACACACACAACATATAAACACACACACAAAATATAAAAACACACACACAACATATAAACACATACACACACAATATATAAACACATACACACACAACATATAAACACACACACAACATATAAACCCACACACAAAACATATAAAAACACACACACAACATATAAACACACACACAACATATAAACACACACACAACATATAAACACACACACAACATATAAACACATATAAACAACATATAAACACATACACACACAACATATTAACACACACAACTTATAAACACATACACACACAACATATAAATACACACACAACATATAAACACACAAACACACAAAATATAAACACATACACACACAACATATAAACACAAACACACACAACATATAAACACATACACACACAACATATAAACACATACACACACAACAAATAAACACACACACACAACATATAAACACACACGCACAACATATAAACACACACAACATATAAACACATACACACACAACATGTAAACACACACAAACACAACATATAAACACATACACACAAAACATATAAACACACACACACAACATATAAACACATACACACAACATATAAACACACACACACAACATATAACCACACACACACAACATATAAACACATACACACACAACATATAAACACACAACATATAAACACATACACACAACATATAAACACACACACAAAACATATAACTACACACACACACAACACATATAAACACACACACACAACATATAAACACACACACAACATATAAACACACACACAACATATAAACACACACACACAACATATAAAAACGTATACACACAACATATAAACACACACACAACATATAAACACACACACACAACATATAAACACATACACACACAACATATAAACACACACAAAACATAAACACACACACAACATATAAACACACACACAACATATAAACACACAAACACAACATATAAACACATACACACACAACATATAAACACACACACAACATATAAACACATACACACACAACATATAAACACACACACAACATATAAACACATACACACACAACATATAAACACAAACACAACATATAAACACACACACAACATATAAACACATACACACACAACATATAAACACACACACAACATATAAACACATACACACAACATATAAACACAAACACAACATATAAACACACACACAACATATAAACACATACACACACAACATATAAAAAAACACAAAACATATAAACACACACACAACATATGAACACATACACAAACAACATATAAACACACACACACAACATATAAACACACACACAACATATAAACACACACACAACATATAAACACATACACACAACATATAAACACACACACAACATATAAACACACACAACATATAAAAACACACACACAACATATAAACACATACACACACAATATATAAACACATACACACACAACATATAAACACACACACAACATATAAACCCACACACAAAACATATAAACACATACACACACAACATATAAACACATACAAACACAACATATAAACACATACACAACATATAAACACAAACACATACAACATATAAACACACACACAAACAACATATAAACACACACACAACATATAAACACACACACAACATATAAACACACACACAACATATAAACACATATAAACAACATATAAACACATACACACACAACATATAAACACACACACAACATATAAACACATACACACACAACATATAAATACACACACAACATATAAACACACAAACACACAAAATATAAACACATACACACACAACATATAAACACAAACACACACAACATATAAACACAAACACACACAACATATAAACACATACACACACAACAAATAAACACACACACACAACATATAAACACACACGCACAACATATAAACACACACAACATATAAACACATACACACACAACATATAAACACACACAAACACAACATATAAACACATACACACAAAACATATAAACACACACACACAACATAAGAACACATACACACAACATATAAACACACACACACACAACATATAACCACACACACACACAACATATAAACACATACACACACAACATATAAACACACAACATATAAACACATACACACAACATATAAACACACACACAAAACATATAACTACACACACACAACACATATAAACACACACACACAACATATAAACACACACACATCATATAAACACACACACACAACATATAAAAACGTATACACACAACATATAAACACACACACAACATATAAACACACACACACAACATATAAACACATACACACACAACATATAAACACACACAAAACATAAACACACACACAGCATATAAACACACACACAACATATAAACACACAAACACAACATATAAACACATACACACACAACATATAAACACACACACAACATATACCCACACACACAACATATAAACACATACACACAAAACATATAAACACACACACAACATATAACCACACACACAACATATAAACACACACACAACATATAAACACACACACACAACATATAAACACACACACAAAATATAAACACACACAACATATAAACACACACACAACATATAAACACACACACAACATATAAACACATACACACACAACATATAAACACACATACAACATATAAACACATAAACACACAACATATAAACACACACACACAACATATAAACACACGCACAACATATAAACACACACACTCAACATATAAACACACACAACATATAAACACACAAAAACAACATATAAACACATACACACACAACATATAAACACACACACACAACATATAAACACACACACACAACATATAAACACACACACTCAACATATAAACACACACACAACATATAAACACATACACACAACATATAAACACACGCACACAACATATAAACACACACACACACAACATATAAACACATACACACACAACATATAAACACACACAAGCACAACATATAAACACATACACAGAAAAACATATAAACACACACACACAACATATAAACACACACACACAACATATAAACACACACACAACATATAACCACACACACAACATATAAACACATACACACACAACATATAAACACACACACACAACATATAAACACACACACAACATATAAACACACACACAACATATAAACACACACACACAACATATAACCACACAAACACAACATATAAACACATACACACACAACATATAAACACACAGAACACAACATATAAACACATACACACACAACATATAAACACATACACACACAACATACAAACACACACACACAACATATAAACACATACACACACAATATATAAACACACACACAACATATAAACACATACACACACAACATATAAACACACACACAACATATAAACACACACACAACATATAAACACACACACAACATATAAACACACACACACAACATATAAACACACACACAACATATAAACACACACACAACATATAAACACACACACAACATATCAACCCACACACAAAACATATAAACACATACACACAACATATAAACACACACACAACATATAAACACACACACAACATATAAACACACACACAACATATAAACACATATAAACAACATATAAACACATACACACACAACATATAAACACACACACAACATATAAACACATACACAACATATAAACACATACACACACAACATCTAAACACATACACACACAACATATAAATACACACACAACATATAAACACACAAACACACAAAATATAAACACATACACACACAACATATAAACACAAACACACACAACATATAAACACACGCACAACATATAAACACACACACTCAACATATAAACACACACAACATATAAACACACAAAAACAACATATAAACACATACACACACAACATATAAACACACACACACACAACATATAAACACACACACACAACATATAAACACACACACTCAACATATAAACACACACACAACATATAAACACATACACACAACATATAAACACACACACACAACATATAAACACACACACACACAACATATAAACACATACACACACAACATATAAACACACACAAGCACAACATATAAACACATACACTGAAAAACATATAAACACACACACACAACATATAAACACACACACACAACATATAAACACACACACAACATATAACCACACACACACAACATATAAACACATACACACACAACATATAAACACACACACACAACATATAAACACACACACAACATATAAACACACACACAACATATAAACACACACACACAACATATAACCACACAAACACAACATATAAACACATACACACACAACATATAAACACACAGAACACAACATATAAACACATACACACACAACATATAAACACATACACACACAACATACAAACACACACACACAACATATAAACACATACACACACAACATATAAACACACACACACAACATATAAACACATACACACACAACATATAAACACACACACAACATATAAACACACACACAACATATAAACACATACACACACAACATATAAACACATAAAAACACAACATATAAACACATACACAACATATAAACACATACACACAACATATAAACACACACACAAACAACATATAAACACACACACAACATATAAACACACACACAACATATAAACACATACACACACAACATATAAATACACACAAACAACATATAAACACATACACACACAACATATAGACACATACACAAACAACAAATAAACACACACACAACATATAAACACACACACAACATATAAACACACACACAACATATAAACACACACACACAACATATAAACACATACACACAACAAATAAACACACACACAACATATAAACACACACACAACATATAAACACATACACACACAACATATAAACACACACACACAACCTATAAACACATACACACACAACATATAACCACACACACACAACATATAAACACATACACACACAACATATAAACACACACACACAACATATAAACACATACACACACAACATATAAACACATTCGCACACAACATATAAACACATACACACAACATATAAACACACACAACATATAAACACATACACACACAACATATAAACACACACAAAACATATAAACACACACAAAACATATAAACACACACACAACATATAAACACACACACAACATATAAACACACAAACACAACATATAAACACATACACACAAAACATATAAACACATACACACACAACATATAAACACATACACACAACATATAAACACACACAGAACATATAAACACACACACAACATATAAACACATACACACACAACATATAAACACACACACAACATATAAACACATACACACACAACATATAAAAAAACACACAACATATAAATACACACACAACATATAAACACACACACAACATATAAACACACACACAACATATAAACACACACACAACATATAAACACACACACAACATATAAACACATATAAACAACATATAAACACATACACACACAACATATAAACACACACACAACATATAAACACATACACAATATATAAACACATACACACACAACATATAAACACATACACACACAACATATAAATACACACACAACATATAAACACACAAACACACAAAATATAAACACATACACACACAACATATAAACACAAACACACACAACATATAAACACATACACACACAACATATAAACACATACACACACAACAAATAAACACACACACACAACATATAAACACACACGCACAACATACAAACACACACAACATATAAACACATACACACACAACATATAAACACACACAAACACAACATATAAACACACACACAACATATAAACACACACACAACATATAAACACACACACAACATATAAACACACACACACAACATATAACCACACACACACAACATATAAACACATACACACACAACATATAAACACACAACATATAAACACATACACACAACATATAAACACACACACAAAACATAGAACTACACACACACACAAAACATATAAACACACACACACAACATATAAACACACACACAACATATAAACACACACACACAACATATAAACACACACACAACATATACACAACATATAAACACACACACAACATATATAAACACACACAACATATAAAACACACACACAACATATAAACACACACACACAACATATAAACACATACACACACAACATATAAACACACACACACAACATATAAACACACACACAACATATAAACACACACACAACATATACAACACACACACACACAACATATAAACACATACACACACAACATATAAACACACACACAAACATATAAACACATACACTTACAACATATAAAACACACACACAACATATAAACACATACACACACACAACATATAAACACAAACACAACATATAAAAACACACACACAACATATAAACACATACACACACAACATATAAACACACACACAACATATAAACACACACACAAAAACATATAAACACACACACAACATATATACACACACACACACAACATATAAACACACATACACACACACAAAACATATAAACACACACACAACATATAACCACACACACACAACATATAAACACACACACACAAATATATAAACACACACACACAACATATAAACACACACACAAAATATAAACACACACACAACATATAAACACACACACAACATATAAAACACACACAACATATAAACACATACACACACAACATATAAACACACACACACAACATATAAACACATACACACACAACATATAAACACACACACACAACATATAAACACACGCACAACATATAAACACACACACTCAACATATAAACACACACAACATATAAACACACAAACAACATAACAAACACATACACACACAACATATAAACACACACACACACAACATATAAACACACACACACAACATATAAACACACACACTCAACATATAAACACACACACAACATATAAACACATACACACAACATATAAACACACGCACACAACATATAAACACACACACACACAACATATAAACATATACACACACAACATATAAACACACACAAGCACAACATATAAACACATACACAGAAAAACATATAAACACACACACACACAACATATAAACACACACACACAACATATAAACACACACACAACATATAACCACACACACACAACATATAAACACATACACACACAACATATAAACACACACACACACAACATATAAACACACACACAACATATAAACACACACACAACATATAAACACACACACACAACATATAACCACACAAACACAACATATAAAAACACATACACACACAACATATAAACACACAGAACACAACATATAAACACATACACACACAACATATAAACACATACACACACAACATACAAACACACACACACAACATATAAACACATACACACACAATATATAAACACACACACACACAACATATAAACACATACACACACACAACATATAAACACACACACAACATATAAACACACACACAACATATAAACACACACACAACATATAAACACACACACAACATATAAACACACACACAACATATAAAAACACACACACACAACATATAAACACATACACACACAATATATAAACACATACACACACAACATATAAACACACACACAACATATCAACCCACACACAAAACATATAAACACATACACACAACATATAAACACACACACAACATATAAACACACACACAACATATAAACACACACACAACATATAAACACATATAAACAACATATAAACACATACACACACAACATATAAACACACACACAACATATAAACACATACACAACATATAAACAAATACACACACAACATATAAACACATACACACACAACATATAAATACACACACAACATATAAACACACAAACACACAAAATATAAACACATACACACACAACATATAAACACAAACACACACAACATATAAACACATACACACACAACATATAAACACATACACACACAACAAATAAACACACACACACAACATATAAACACACACGCACAACATATAAACACACACAACATATAAACACATACACACACAACATATAAACACACACAAACACAACATATAAACACATACACACAAAACATATAAACACACACACACAACATATAAACACATACACACAACATATAAACACACACACACAACATATAACCACACACACACAACATATAAACACATACACACACAACATATAAACACACAACATATAAACACATACACACAACATATAAACACACACACAAAACATATAACTACACACACACACAAAACATATAAACACACACACACAACATATAAACACACACACACAACATATAAACACACACACAACATATAAACACACACACACAACATATAAAAACGTATACACACAACATATAAACACACACACAACATATAAACACACACACACAACATATAAACTCATACACACACACCATATAAACACACACAAAACATAAACACACACACAACATATAAACACACACACAACATATAAACACACAAACACAACATATAAACACATGCACACACAACATATAAACACACACACAACATATAAACACATACACACACAACATATAAACACACACACACAACATATAAACACATACACACACAACATATAAACACAAACACAACATATAAACACACACACAACATATAAACACATACACACACAACATATAAACACACACAACATATAAACACATACACACAACATATAAACACACACACAACATATACTCACACACACAACATATAAACACATACACACAAAACATATAAACACACACACAACATATAACCACACACACACAACATATAAACACACAGACACAACATATAAACACACACACACAACATATAAACACACACACAAAATATAAACACACACACAACATATAAACACACACACAACATATAAACACACACACAACATATAAACACATACACACACAACATATAAACACACACACAACATATAAACACATACACACACAACATATAAACACACACAAACAACATATAAACACACGCACAACATATAAACACACACACTCAACATAAAAACACACACAACATATAAACACACAAAAACAACATATAAACACACACACTCAACATATAAACACACACACAACATATAAACACATACACACAACATATAAACACACACATACAACATATAAACACACACACACACAACATATAAACACACACACAACATATAAACACACACACTCAACATATAAACACACACACAACATATAAACACATACACACAACATATAAACACACACACACAACATATAAACACACACACACACAACATATAAAGACATACACACACAACATATAAACACACACAAGCACAACATATAAACACATACACAGAAAAACATATAAACACACACACACACAACATATAAACACACACACACAACATATAAACACACACACAACATATAACCACACACACACAACATATAAACACATACACACACAACATATAAACACATACACACAACATCTAAACACACACACAACATATAAACACACACACAACATATAAACACACACACACAACATATAACCACACAAACACAACATATAAACACATACACACACAACATATAAACACACAGAACACAACATATAAACACATACACACACAACATATAAACACATACACACACAACATACAAACACACACACACAACATATAAACACATACACACACAACATATAAACACACACACAACATATAAACACATACACACACAACATATAAACACACACACAACATATAAACACACACACAACATATAAACACACACACAACATATAAACACACAAACACAACATATAAACACATACACACACAACATATAAACACACACACACACAACATATAAACACACACACACACAACATATAAACACATACACACACAACATATAAACACATACACACACAACATATAAATACACACACACAACATATAAACACACACACACAACATATAAACACACACACGCACAACATATAAACACATACACACACAACATATAAACACACACACACACAACATATAAACACATACAAACTAAAGGGCTAGTTATTCCCCCCTACCTCCCCCCCACTCTTCCGTCCCACTGAACTATTCACCTTTAACTATGACGCTGTGAGGGCCTAGACGGCCACTTTTGCTAGGGCCCCTATTTTTTAAACACCACGCATTGGGCCCCCGTAGAAACATACTAAAGGCCCTGCTGCACACACATTGAGTACGCATAAATCTCATGCAGTTCTCACATAAACACAACACATGCAACCGTTCAACAGATGGGCAAGATAACCAATGGCATCGGGGCCCCTTACATTGTCACGGCCCCTTTACAGAAAAAACTTCTTCAAAATTTGATATGATAGCACAACTGCTCTTAAATATCCCAATCTCTTCCCGGGGACCCAAATATCTCTTATACTCTGACAATGGCCCCATAAGATATATTAATCGAAGACTAGGGCCACATAATATCTCTTAATCCCTGCCTCAGAGCAAAAGCTCATAACAAATGCTCATTATCGCAACACAGCATTACTAACATAGACACACATTACCTAAACACAGCATTACTAACATAGACACACATTGCTTGAACTCATAAACTAGACACAGGAGAAAAAAAGCCAGCTTTCTTGCAACACGAAAGGAAAATACACACAGGCATACGTCTCTGGGTCCCCTAATTCTAAAGGGCCCCTCTGAATCCCAATTTAAATCTTGATCCCGGGCCCCCAACTGACCTTAAACCGCTTCTAGACATATGAACCAGATTAACACTAAACCCTAACACTAAACACACCACACTAACCTAAAACACTAAAATACAGTTTAGATCAGTTTGATTCAGATGGACAGCAACTTTGAGATTATGGAGAACCAGTGACTCATGCTATTGGCTCAGTGATTCACTCCCCGACTCCCCGAATCATCCTCGTGACCTACCGAATATCATACATGACAGACTTGCTCTTCGAATCAAGTGAAAAGGGGGGGGGGGAGTACAAACCTGCTGGAATTAGGTCAAGTGATGTGCACAATTTGGCAGCACCAGCTGTAAGACGTGTGCTCACTCACTCAATCTCTCTACACGTCACACAAAACGTGAGTTAATGAACAGATAACTCTATTATGTTACATTGGGTTGTCTTTTCTTTAAACCCCCCCCCAACCATGTACATGTTATTTATTAACAGAGCCGTTAACGGGTTCATATATATATATATATTTAATGTCGGCTAATGTAGGTCAAGGTAAAAGGTCAAAGGTCAAGACATGTCAGTTGAAAGAAGGAAAAAAAGAACAAGTCATTGATAGAACAAAAAATCACTGCATAAACACAACACACACAACACACACGCACAACACACATGTACAACACACGTACACACATATGTCCAACACACATGTACAACACACGTACACATATATATACAACACACATGCTCAACACACGTACACACATGTATATACAACACACATGCTCAACACACGTACACACATATATATAGAACACACATGCTCAACACACAACACACATATATACAACACACATGCTCAACACACATACACACATATATCTACAACACACATGCTCAACACACATACACACATATATCTACAACACACATGCTCAACACACGTACACACATATATCTACAACACACATGCTCAACACACGTACACACATATATCTAAACACACATGCTCAACACACATACACACATATATCTACAACACACATGCTCAACACACATACAACACACATACACAATATATACAACACACATGCTCAACACACATACACACATGCTCAACACACATACACACATATATCTACAACACACATGCTCAACACACAACACACATATATCTACAACAGACATGCTCAACACACATACACACAAGCTCAACACACATACACACATATATCTACAACACACATGCTCAACACACATACAACACACATATATACAAAACACATGCTCAACACACATACACACATATATACAACACACATGCTCAACACACATACACACATATATCTACAAAACACATGCTCAACACACATACACACATATATCTACAACACACATGCTCAACACACAACACACATATATACAACACACATGCTCAACACACATACACAATATATCTACAACACAATGCTCAACACACATACACACATATATATACAACACACATGCTCAACACACATACACACATATATACAACACACATGCTCAACACACGTACACACATACAACACACATGCTCAACACACATGTAAATGCATGGTCTAACTGTTGGTTATATATGTCAGTGCAAATGTCCACAAAAAATCAAGAGTACACCGGTAGAGTGATAGGAGAATGTACTTGTCCAATTTACTTGACTCATATATAAAGGGGTTTTTTTTTAATTATACGTATTTTTAGAAATAGGTCTACACTGTAACGTATTGGTACAGAAGCTGTCTAATATCTAAATTAGCCACCTATATTTTCTTTTAAAAACACCTGTATTACCTGCTCATCGATCAATATTATAACCTGATTTATAGCTAATTGATCAGTCCAGTGATAATATTTCTTTTTTTTTTTTTAATAAGGATATTTTTTGTTGAGTAAAGTTGAATTTGATAAAAAATAACTTAACAGTTAATGATGAAAACATAATCAAGCAGTTAAATAATGATTTTTGGTTTTCTTGGTATGTCATCCAACGTTGGCAGTGTTTGCATTGTTTACCATCTCTGTGTTGTGATTAGCTGGATAAACATTAAGGGCCCCCCCAGCGTTTTGTCTAACCCCCTCTGTTTATTTGCTCTACTTAGTAATTTGTATTACCTGCCCCACGCCCCCCTGCTATGGCCTGGCCCCTGCGGGGCTGCTACAATAGCAGACTGCAGTAACAGACTACAATAACAGACTATTTAAATCGCATGCGATGGAAGTAAACAAATAAACTATGGTGTATCTATCTATCTATCTATCTATCTATCTATTTATCTATCTATCTATCTATCTATCTATCTATCTGTTACTCTAGACTGACTAATACACAGACGTTCTGTCAAGTATAGATCTACTGACTTGCAGTGATAACAAAGGCCTGCGGACAGCTACTCTGTTCGAAACATACACACCAGAT
>JAGDYQ010000135.1:1080554-1095554 GCA_021962125.1 Bulinus truncatus
AGGGCTGCTCTGAAATAGATCTCATTAACCAGGCGTGGTTTGTTGATAGGCGAGACAGACCCTAAATGATGAAGATGTAACAAAAAAAGATACAAAAAAAAATGAAATAACAGTCACGGCAATAAGGGCGGGGGGGGGGTTAATTAAAGGAAATGAAGAAAGTGAAAGTAGTGGGGCGGCGGTGGCTCGAAAGAAATGACCTGAGCCTGGTGATTTGTGATGGACAGTGGTCTGAGCCTGGTGATTTGTGATGGACAGTGGTCTGAGCCTGGTGATTTGTGATGGACAGTGGTCTGAGCCTGGTGATTTGTGATGGACAGTGGTCTGAGCCTGGTGATTTGTGATGGACAGTGGTCTGAGCCTGGTGATTTGTGATGGACAGTGGTCTGAGCCTGGTGATTTGTGATGGACAGTGGTCCGAGCCTGGTGATTTGTGATGGACAGTGGTCCGAGCCTGGTGATTTGTGACGGACAGTGGTTCAAGCCTGGTGATTTGTGATGGACAGGGGAAAACAGCGGGCATGCGGGGACGTCGATCAATGGGCAGGGCTCATTTGATCTTGTTGTGATTACAGGTTGAAACTCGTAATGCAATGGAGGCCACAGTCGGCACCGACACAGTTTTTACCCCACCCCCACCACTACCCCTCCCTCCCAACCTTTTCCCCACATCCGCCCCCACTGTCTGGAATTGCATTTATATTTTGCTCATTTCAGCCCCCATCCACTTCTTCCTTTTAAACTCCTCGGTCAACTACCGACTTTAATCCGCCACTGACCAGCGGTCATTTGAGCAGCCAGAGGTCATCGTTTGAGGTATTTGCAGAGACGTTGTACAGGGTTTTGTATATTTCATCATAAATCAACTATAGTGTTAACAAACGTTTACTGTGAAGAATTTTGTTTAAAGTTTACTTTCATGCCAACCATGAGCTCACGGGTCGCAAAAAGTTTAGTAAGAAAAAAAGTTCCCTTAAGCCCCTCAAGCAGATAAAGTGTAGAATTGATCTGTATCAGAAACTTCAGCACATAAGGGGATTGTGAAAATAGCACAACGCCCTGTCGTCTTTACTCCCCCCCCCCCCAACTTAAGTCAGGCACCCATTTAAAGCTGGTTAGACTTGGGCACTTACACCAGGACCTCAAAAAAATCCAAAGGTTCTCACTAAGGCTTGAACCCGTGACCCCTGTGGTCGACAGTCGAGAGCTCTACACCGCATGACCACCCATCCCACAAAGTTTAGATCCACTGTGTTTTTTCCCCTTTCATGTAAGCTGTAATGTAACAATAACAAACAAAGCTTAATGTAACAATAACAAACAAAGCTGTAATGTCACAATAACAAACAAAGCTGTAATTTAACTATAACAAACAAATCTGTAATATAACAATAACAAACAAAGCTGTAATGTAACAATAACAAACAAAGCTGTAATGTAACAATAACAAACAAAGCTGTAATGTAACAATAACAAACAAAGCTGTAATGTAGCAATAACAAACAAAGCTGTAATGTAACAATAAAAAACAAAACTAAAAAGGGGCATATCAGAGATTCTTCTGTGATTTTATGTTCGCTTCCTTCTTGCCTTAAGTCTAAAACAGATGTAAATTCTAAAGTTGTCATGGTGATAGACAGCCAAACATGGAGCACGGGGAATTAACTCAATTCATTTAGAACCAGTTATAAACGGAAGCTCAGGAAAGTAAAAGAGTTATGTTTTGGTTTTTGTTTGGGTTTTTTTTTAAGTTGAGGAGAAACGTTTATTTAAGGTTTTTTTTTTTGTACGGAGTTTATTAGATCGGATATTATTTACATATAATTCTTTGACTAAAAACACACACACACACATATAATGAATGAATTTTCTAAGTTCTGGACTCGAAATAACTGTCTCTCTCGCTCTCTCTCTCTCTCTTTCTCTCTCTCTCTCTCTCTCTTTCTCTCTCTCTTTCTCTCTCTCTCTTTTTATCTCTATCTCTCTCTATCTCTCTCTCTCTCTCTATCCCTCAATCTCTCCGACTATCTATCTTTCTCTTTATCAGTGTGTGTAAATATGTTAATTTATATCTGGTGTATATGTTTCGATCAGTGTAGCTGTCCGCAGGCCTTTGTTATCACTGCAAGTCAATAGTTCTATACATGACAGAACGTCTGTGTATTAATCAGACTAGAGTAACAGATAGATAGATAGATAGATAGATAGATAGATAGATAGATAGATAGATAGATAGATAGATAGATGGATAAACAGTTGCACCATAGTTTATTTGTTTATTTTCATCGCATGCGATTTAAATAGTCTGTTATTGTAGTCTGTTATTATAGTCTGTTGTTATAGTCTGTTGTTATAGTCTGTTATTATAGTCTGTTATTGCAGTCTGTTATTGTAGTCTGTTATTGCAGTCTGTTATTGTAGTCTGTTATTGCAGTCTGTTATTGCAGCCTGTTATTGTAGTCTGTTATTGCAGTCTGTTATTGCAGCCTGTTATTGTAGTCTGTTATTGTAGTCTGTTATTGTAGTCTGTTATTGTAGTCTGTTATTGTAGTCTGTTATTGTAGCATCCCCGTAGCGTGAAAATTCTACAGCAGGGGCCAGGCAATAGCAGGGGGCGGGGACAGGTAATACAAATTACTAAGTAGAGCAAATAAGTAGAGGGGGTTAGACAAAACGCTACGGGCATGTATTGTAGTCTGTTATTGTAGTCGGTTATTGCATGTATAAATTTGACGTTCAGTTTTTTTGCTTTCTTTATATCGATCGATTTGAATGTGTAAATAAATAAAAAAAATGAAAACAATGTGTAGTACTTTTTACTTCACGTTTATTAAATTGTCGTTTAATGTTATCCAGCTAATCACAACACAGAGATGGTAAACAATGCAAACACTGCCAACTTTGGATGACATACTAAGAAAACCATAAATCATTATTTAACTGCTTGATTATGTTTTCATCACTAACTGTTAAGATATTTTTTTATCAAATTCAACTTTACTCAACAAAAAATATTCTTATTGAAAAAAACAAAAAAACAAAGAGAAATATTAACACTGGACTGATCAATGAGCTAAAAATCAGGTTATACAGGTAGCTAATTTAGATATTAGACAGTAACTGTACTAATACGTTACAGCGTAGACCTATTTGTAAAAATACGTATGATTAACAAAATAACCCACTATATATGAGTTAAGTAAATCGGACAAATACATTCTCCTACCACTCTACCGGTGTACTCTTTATTTTTTTTTTTGTGGACATTTGCACTGACTTATATATAACCAACAGTTAGACCATGCATTTACATGTATGTTGTGTGTTGAGCATGTGTGTTGTATATATGTGTGTATGTGTGTTGAGCATGTGTGTTGTATATATGTGTGTGTATGTGTGTTGAGCATGTGTGTAGTATATATGTGTGTGTATGTGTGTTAAGCATGTGTGTAGTATATATGTGTGTGTATGTGTGTTGAGCATGTGTGTTGTATATATGTGTGTGTATGTGTGTTGAGCACGTGTGTTGTATATATGTGTGTGTATGTGTGTTGAGCACGTGTGTTGTATATATGTGTGTGTATGTGTGTTGAGCATGTGTGTTGTATATATGTTTGTGTATGTGTGTTGAGCACGTGTGTTGTATATATGTGTGTGTACGTGTGTTGAGCATGTGTGTTGTATATATGTGTGTGTATGTGTGTTAAGCATGTGTGTAGTATATATGTGTGTGTATGTGTGTTGAGCATGTGTGTTGTATATATGTGTGCGTATGTGCGTTGAGCATGTATGTTATATATATGTGTGTATGTGTGTTGAGCATGTGTGTTGTACATATGTTTGTATGTGTGCTTAGCATGTGTGTTGTATATATATATATATATATATATATATATATATGTGGGTATGTGTGTTGAGCATGTGTGTTGTATATATGTGTGTGTATGTGTGTTGAGCATGTGTGTTGTATATATGTGTGTGTATGTGTGTTGAGCATGTGTGTTGTATATATGTGTGTGTATGTGTGTTGAGCTTGTGTGTTGTATATATGTGTGTGTATGTGTGTTGAGCATGTGTGTTGTATATATGTGTGTATGTGTGTTGAGCATGTGTGTTGTATATATATGTGTGTTGTACATATGTGTGTACGTGTGTTGAGTATGTGTGTTGTACATATGTTTGTATGTGTGTTGAGCATGTATGTTGTATATATATGTGTGTATGTGTGTTGAGCATGTGTGTTGTATATATATGTGTTTTGTACATATGTTTGTATGTGTGTTGAGCATGTGTGTTGTATATATATGTGTGTTTCATATATGTGTGTATGTGTGTTGAGCATGTGTGTTGTATTTATGTGTGTGTATGTGTGTTGAGCATGTATGTTGTACATAAGTGTGTACGTATGTTGAGCATGTGTGTTGTATGTATGTGTGTATGTGTGTTGAGCATGTGTGTTGTATATGTGTGTTGTGTGTGATTGTGTTTATGCAGTGATTTATTTTTGTTCTTTCAATTACTTGTTTTTTTTGTCTTCTTTCAACTGACATATCTTGACCTTGGATCTGACCTTGACCTACATTAGTCGACATTATTTTTTTTTTAAAACCTGATAAATCCATCCTTACCGGTCTCTACACAGAAGAGAGGACGCCATTCGGTTCGTAGTTTATATGTGAGCAATTAAGAGCCAAATGGTTGTCATGGCAACTTGAGTTGATTCCCCCCCCCCGTCTAATCTGGTGCTATCTGCACCTGGGACACCCCCCCACCCACACCCCCTAATATCTCATTGTCCCTGCCTATGAATAAGGCCACCCGCGATGAGGATCACTTGTTAGGCGCCCCTCCCCCCACCACCACGCCTTTGAGTGGGTCCCATCGATTTTCGAAATTTGATGAGCTTGTCTAGGGTCCTATATGTTCTGGGCAGCGGCCCTGCTAGAGCCCCCCACCCCCCATAAACCCGTTAACGGCTCTGTTAATAAATAACATGTACATTTTGGGGGGGGGTGGGTTAAAGAAAAGACAACCCAATGTAACATAATAGAGTTATCTGTTCATTAACCAACGTTTTGTGTGACGTGTAGAAAGAGTGAGTGAGTGAGCACACGTCTTACAGCTGGTGCTGCCAAATTGTGCACATCACTTGACCTAATTCCAGCAGGATTGTACTTCCCCCCCCCCACCCCCACCCCTTTCACTTGATTCGAAGAGCAAGTCTGTCATGTATGATATTCGGTAGGTCACGAGGACGATTCGGGGAGTGAATCACTGAGCCGATAGCATGAGTCACTGGTTCTCCATAATCTCAAAGCCGCTGTCCATCTGACTCAAACTGACCTAAACTGTATTGTAGTGTTTTAGGTTAGTGTGGTGTGTTTAGTGTTAGGGTTAAGTGTTAATCTGGTTCATATGTCTAGAAGCGGTTTAAGGTCAGTTGGGGGCCCGGGATCAAGATTTAAATTGAGATTCAGAGGGCCCTTTAGAATTAGGGGACCCAGAGACGTATGCCTGTGTGTATTTTCCATTCGTTTTGCAAGAAAGGTGACTTTTTTTTTTCCTGTGTCTAGTTTATGAGTTCAAGCAATGTGTGTCTATGTTAGTAATGATGTGTTTAGGTAATGTGTGTCTATGTTAGTAATGATGTGTTTAGGTAATGTGTGTCTATGTTAGTAATGCTGTGTTTAGGTAATGTGTGTCTATGTTAGTAATGCTGTGTTTAGGTAGTGTGTGTCTATGTTAGTAATGCTGTGTTTAGGTAATGTGTGTCTATGTTAGTAATGCTGTGTTTAGGTAATGTGTGTCTATGTTAGTAATGCAGTGTTTAGGCAATGTGTGTCTATGTTAGTAATGCTGTGTTGCGATAATGAGCATTTGTTATGAGCTTTTGCTCTGAGGAAGGGATTAAGAGATATTATGGGGCCCTAGTCTTCGATTAATATATGTGATGGGGCCCTAGTCTTCGATTAATATATGTTATGGGGCCCTAGTCTTCGATTAATATATGTTATGGGGCCCTAGTCTTCGATTAATATATGTGATGGGGCCCTAGTCTTCGATTAATATATGTGATGGGGCCCTAGTCTTCGATTAATATATGTGATGGGGCCCTAGTCTTCGATTAATATATGTGATGGGGCCCTAGTCTTCGATTAATATATGTGATGGGGCCCTAGTCTTCGATTAATATATGTGATGGGGCCCTAGTCTTCGATTAATATATGTGATGGGGCCCTAGTCTTCGATTAATATATGTGATAGGGCCCTAGTCTTCGATTAATATATGTGATAGGGCCCTAGTCTTCGATTAATATATGTGATGGGGCCCTAGTCTTCGATTAATATATGTGATGGGGCCCTAGTCTTCAATTAATATATGTGATGGGGTCCTAGTCTTCGATTAATATATGTGATGGGGCCATTGTCAGAGTATAAGAGATATTATGGGGCCCTAGTCTTCGATTAATATATGTGATGGGGCCATTGTCAGAATATAAGAGATATTTGGGTCCCCGGGAAGAGATTGGGATATTTAACAGCAGTTGTGCTATCATATCAAATTTTGAAGGAGTTTATTCTGTAATGGGGCCCTGACAATGTAAGGGGCCCCGATGCCATTGGTCATCTTGCCCATTTGTTGAACGGTCCCATGTGTTGTGTGTATGTGAGAACTGCATGAGATTTATGCGTACTCAATGTGTGTGCAGCAGGGCCTTTAGTATGTTTCTACGGGGGCCCAATGCATGGTGCTTAAAAAATAGGGGCCCTAGCAAAAGTGGCCGTCTATGCCCTCACAGCGTCATAGTTAAAGGTGAATAGTTCAGTGGGACGGGAGAGTGGGGGGGGAATAACTAGCCCTTTAGTTTGTATGTGCTTATATGTTGTGTGTATGGTTATATGTTGTGTGTGTGTGTGGTTATATGCTTCAAACATAAGTATAGTAGTAAGGTTCTATTGAGACATATGAGCTGTTGATTTTTTTATGTTTCTGTGACCAGGGCATATAAAGGGGTTGTGTGTGGTCAGCAATCGTCCATCGTCCGGTCAACTTAAAGTGGGTTGTGTGTGGTTAGCACAACGTCCATCGTAAGGTCAATTTAAAATGGGTACATGACCTAAGCTGGGTGGAGTTAAGGGACTTTTCCCAACTTTGACCGGGGCTGGTAGAAACTGCATTGGTTTTCACCGTGCATCGAACCCGGGGCTATCACGGGGTTGTGCATGTTTAGCTGTTATCTGAATTACGTTGTGCACATGTTTAACTGTTACCTGAATCACGTTGTGCACATGTTTAACTGTTTTCCGAATCACGTTGTGTGCATGTTTAACTGTTATCTGAATTACGTTGTGCACATGTTTAACTGTTATCTGAATCACGTTGTCGACATGTTTAACTGTTTTCCGAATCACGTTGTGCACATGTTTAACTGTTTTCCGAATCACGTTGTGTGCATGTTTAACTGTTTTCCGAATCACGTTGTGTGCATGTTTAACTGTTATCTGAATTACGTTGTGCACATGTTTAACTGTTATCTGAATCACGTTGTGCACATGTTTAACTGTTATCTGAATCACGTTGTGCATATGTTTAACTGATATCTAAATCACGTTGTGCACATGTTCAACTGTTATCTGAATCACGTTTGTGCACATGTTCAACTGTTATCTGAATCACGTTTGTGCACATGTTTAACTGTTATCTGAATCACGTATGTGCACATGTTTAACTGTTATCTGAATCACGTATGTGCGCAATAGGCGCAGAAACACAGAATGCACATTAAAGATGTTTCTAAATGTTCGGTAATTTGAGCCATGATGCGCTCGGTATCTTTATGTAGGCCTGAATGAATGTCGGCTGTAACAATAGACCAAACCCCGGGGAAAGGGGGCATTTGTTCTACTTTTTGAAAACAAAGATCATTATTAATTTACACACACAGTCTTGTATTGTCGAGATATTGGTTAGTCATTACAAAGGGAGGGGGGTGGGGGGTGGAGTTTCGAAAGAGGAGAGAAAGTGCGTGTGTGTGTGTGTGGGGGGTGGAGTTTCGAAAGAGGAGAGAAAGTGCGTGTGTGTGTGTGTGGGGGGTGGAGTTTCGAAAGAGGAGAGAAAGTGCGTGTGTGTGTGTGTGGGGGGTGGAGTTTCGAAAGAGGAGAGAAAGTGCGTGTGTGTGTGTGTGGGGGGGTGGAGTTTCGAAAGAGGAGAGAAAGTGCGTGTGTGTGTGTGTGTGGGGGGTGGAGTTTCGAAAGAGGAGAGAAAGTGCGTGTGTGTGTGTGTGTGGGGGTGGAGTTTCGAAAGAGGAGAGAAAGTGCGTGTGTGTGTGTGTGGGGGTGGAGTTTCGAAAGAGGAGAGAAAGTGCGTGTGTGTGTGTGTGGGGGGGTGGAGTTTCGAAAGAGGAGAGAAAGTGCGTGTGTGTGTGTGTGGGGGGGTGGAGTTTCGAAAGAGGAGAGAAAGTGCGTGTGTGTGTGTGTGTGGGGGGGGTGGAGTTTCGAAAGAGGAGAGAAAGTGCGTGTGTGTGTGTGTGGGGGTGGAGTTTCGAAAGAGGAGAGAAAGTGCGTGTGTGTGTGTGTGGGGGGGTGGAGTTTCGAAAGAGGGAGAGAAAGTGCGTGTGTGTGTGTGTGGGGGGTGGAGTTTCGAAAGAGGAGAGAAAGTGCGTGTGTGTGTGTGTGGGGGGTGGAGTTTCGAAAGAGGAGAGAAAGTGCGTGTGTGTGTGTGTGGGGGGGTGGAGTTTCGAAAGAGGAGAGAAAGTGCGTGTGTGTGTGTGTGTGGGGGGTGGAGTTTCGAAAGAGGAGAGAAAGTGCGTGTGTGTGTGTGTGGGGGGGTGGAGTTTCGAAAGAGGAGAGAAAGTGCGTGTGTGTGTGTGTGGGGGGTGGAGTTTCGAAAGAGGAGAGAAAGTGCGTGTGTGTGTGTGTGGGGGGGTGGAGTTTCGAAAGAGGAGAGAAAGTGCGTGTGTGTGTGTGTGGGGGGGTGGAGTTTCGAAAGAGGAGAGAAAGTGCGTGTGTGTGTGTGTGGGGGGTGGAGTTTCGAAAGAGGAGAGAAAGTGCGTGTGTGTGTGTGTGGGGGGTGGAGTTTCGAAAGAGGGAGAGAAAGTGCGTGTGTGTGTGTGTGTGGGGGGTGGAGTTTCGAAAGAGGAGAGAAAGTGCGTGTGTGTGTGTGTGGGGGGTGGAGTTTCGAAAGAGGAGAGAAAGTGCGTGTGTGTGTGTGTGGGGGGTGGAGTTTCGAAAGAGGAGAGAAAGTGCGTGTGTGTGTGTGTGGGGGGGTGGAGTTTCGAAAGAGGAGAGAAAGTGCGTGTGTGTGTGTGTGGGGGGGTGGAGTTTCGAAAGAGGAGAGAAAGTGCGTGTGTGTGTGTGTGGGGGGGTGGAGTTTCGAAAGAGGAGAGAAAGTGCGTGTGTGTGTGTGGGGGGGGTGATTCATGAAAATAAAAAAAAAGTTTTTTTTAAAAGTTACAAAATACATTTTATTTTTTTTTTTTGCATTGATAATTCTGTTTGAAAAGATGGCACTCCATGTAAAACCTAACTTCGTTTCCCCCCCCCCCTTTTTCTCAAAACCCATCTCTGTTTCATGTTTTCCTTTTGTTCTGTAAGATGACTTTCTTTGTCTAGGTGTTAATGGACGGGGGGGGGGTTCATCACTTATTGATGGAGTTGGGGGGGTGGGGGGGGACTGGGAATAAAGTTCAATACATGGGTGGTGTCGGTTTCCAGGAAAGTCAATGTGTGTGTGTGTGTGTATGTATGTGTGTGTATGTGTGTGTATGTGTGTGTGTATGTGTGTGTGTGTGTGTATGTTTGTGTGTATGTGTGTGTGTGTGTATGTATGTGTGTGTGTATGTGTGTGTGTGTATGTCTGTGTATGTGTGTATGTGTGTGTATGTGTGTGCGCGTGTGTGTGTGTGTATGTGTGTGTATGTGTGTGTGTGTGTGTATGTGTATGTGTATATGTGTGTATGTGTGTGCGCGTGTGTGTGCGTGCGTGTGTGTGTATGTGTGTGTGTGTTTGTATGTGTGTGTATGTGTGTGTGTATGTGTGTGTATGTGTGTGTTTGTTGTGTCTCGCTAGGAAGGCAGAAACTATTAGTTTGTGTTTTTAAATTGAAATATATAAAACGATGAACATATGAGATATGAGTCAACTGGGGATTTGAGGGGGCTGGGGGAGGGGGGGTGCGAGAAACAGACCTCTGGAGAGGTATACATTGGTAGTGTGGCCCACGATTTAAAAAAGTTTGCCCACCCTTGGGTTTGAGAGCGTTACGGTGCGAAAGATCTGCATGCACATCTATAATTTAGAAAATCCGCTTTAGAATTCAGCCACACCTCATAGTGTGTGTATGTGTGTGTATGTGTGTACGGACAACTGGGAATTTCCTAAATTAAGGTTTTTTTTTTGGAATCAGCTGATCTATTATTTCATAGTTTTCAATCGATAACCAAGTCCCTACAGAGTTCTTCGGCTAATTAAAACAAAAAACCCAACTATTTCCTATGCTATGTTTATGTGGGGGGAAATGTGGGGGGAAATGTGTAATGAATGACATAACGCAATCCCCCATTACTCTTTTTATGTTCACCGCCGTAAAGCTGTCGTGTTTACCTAGCTAATGCAATCAGATAGAATAAAAACAATTAATAAATCTAACTACCATATGCAATTAATTGATTCTTTTGTGGCTCAGTATTTGTTTGCAAATTGTTGTCACTCATTTCATGACTTGAAACAGCTGCATAGTACCGCGTGTTGTTGTTCGTTTGAAAGTCTTCTTTCGCGCTAACTGCACTGAATGTCAACTTCAAACGTGCGTTTTTTTTAGCGAAGTTCCCCCCCCCCCCAGCTACGCTTCTGCACGCCCAAAAAAAAAGTGGGGGGTACATATGTCCCCGGGCGCCGAGGTTCAGGGGCGCCAAATGGTATATTTTACATATAATATTATATGTTTTTCGAATTGGGGGGGGGCGATAAAAAAGTATTAAAAAGGTAAAATGCCCCGGGCGCGAGTTGCCTTGCCCAACCCTAGCTACGCCTCTGCGGGTGTGTATTGTTAAAGGATTGATATGTTGACAGACAGGGGCCTCAGCCAGGCGGAACGCCATGTTAAGTAAGGTCACCGTGACACTGGGTTGGTGGCAGGGGTAGAGTCGTCAGTTCCCCCACCCCGGTATGACTGTTGTAATGGACCAGGCGAACTAGATGACAGACTAGGATCCTCGATTGGGGCGCGGGGTGGGGGGGGGGGAAGTGGGTGCATTTGCGTACAGGTTCCTATAAAGTGCATAGCATTATTAACATGTACGTTGGCGTACCGATAGTAATACATAAAATAGTAATAACTATAAAACATCGGAATATTCCCTCGAGTGGTTTTTATTCTGTATCGGACAGTAACGGCCGAGCGATGACGCACGAAATCATTCGACCGGATCGGAGTTCGATCCGCAGCTTTGCACACACATATTGAAGCTGATCGCATGAAGCTATGATCTATACATGCAGACGCACACACACACACACACATACACATACATATATATATATATATATATATATATATATATATACACACACACACACACCACCCAATGGGACTAGAAACAAATGCGCTTTATTACGAGGTGAGGTGAAGCATAACAGCGCCCGTATGGTGGACTCATTCGCCTCTTGTAGGGAGGGGTGGGTGATGGGAAGATAGATGGTGGTACAGTTTACCTAAGAACTAGACACAATGTATTGCAGGTATCTAGAGAGAGAGAGAAGGAAGGTAAATTGTTTTCTAGTTGACTACATGTATGTGCCTTAGTCCAGGGAGTAGAAGGTTAGGTTTTAGTTAACATTTAGTTAACATTTAGTTAACACCGTGTATGTTGGGATAAAAATAGACAATGTCAAGCTACAACTGTGTCTTAGACTTGTCAAGATTGACAATGTCTAGTTTAATATGTGGTCTTTGTGTATTCCAGACAGACAAGGTGTAGGGTAAACTGTATTAGTCTAGTGAAGATAGAAACGGTGTAGTAAGCATTGTGTCCGGGTGTAGTTAGCACTGTGTCCAGTTGTCCAGTTGTAGTTTTAGTTGTACTTAGTCTGTGGAAGGTAGACTAGGGTTGGTTAGACTAGGGTTAGTTAGACTAGGGCTAGTTAGACTAGGGTTAGGTAGACTAGGGTTAGTTAGACTAGGGCTAGTTAGGCTAGGGTTAGACTAGGGTTAGTTAGACTAGGGTTAGTTAGACTAGGGTTAGTTAGACTAGGGTTAGTTAGATTAGTGTTAGTTCACACTGTTTCTTACTGTTCAGCTTCATTCGCTCGTACGTTCAGATCATGAGGTAAGTCTAAATTATGGGACAGAGAGAAAGGGAGAGAGAGAGAGACAGACAGAGACAGAGACAGAGAGAGAGAGACAGAGAGAGAGAGAGACAGAGAGACAGAGAGAGAGAGAGAGAGACAGAGAGACAGAGAGAGAGAGACAGACAGAGACAGACAGAGACAGAGAGAGAGAGAGAGAGGGATACAAGACCACCTCAAATGAACAGGCGTATTAATAATGATAAAAAAATAATGATATTGTTTTCAGAGCATCTGTTATATTATTGTTATATTATTGTTATATTATTGTTTATATTATTGTTATATTATGTTATATTATTGTTAATATTATGTTATTATTCGAGTTATTATCTGTAAGCATTTTTCTTTTAACTTTTTTTTTCATACAAAAACTAAAAATCAACATCAATATTTCTACATTTCCGACGTGACTCCACGCAGTAAATCCCCAAAATAATCGCTTCATCAAGTTTCTCTTATTTCTGAAAAAATGTAGGCCACTGGAAGAAATGACAAAAAACACGATCTTCAAGCAATTTGAAAAGTTAGGTGTGTGTGTTTTTTTTTATGTCTACATCTGGGTTGTTATTGTTATTGTTTTGTTTTTTGACTTTGAACAATCTTAAACTTGAAGTACTTTATTTAATTAACTGTGTCTTTTTATATTTGCATATAGACTATTTACCAGTGCACTGTTTGGACGAGTATCTAAGTCTGGAATATCAGAAGATAGATAGATAGGTAGATAGATAGATGAATAGATATATAGATAGATAGGTAGATAGATAGATGAATAGATAGATAGATAGATAGATAGATAGATAGATAGGTTGATAGATAGATAGATAGATAGATAGATAGATAGATAGATAGATAGATAGATAGATAGATAGATAGATAGATAGATAGATAGATAGATAGATAGATAGATAGATAGATAGATAGATAGATAGATTAGACAGATAGATACATGTCTATTCCAGTCAGTAAACAAAGGAAATGTTAACAATACGTAAAAGAAAAGCTCTGACAGAGAAGTAAACAATGATACCAACAATCAACACACTAAATAAATAAACAACATGAGTTTTTTTTATGAATTCAGCCCGTTTGGAAATAATTTGAAACCGACCAGGAAGCTGGGATTGTTAATAATGGATATCAGCCCAGCTACAGGGGCATACATGCTCAATCAGCTGTTGAGTTCAATAGTCAACCGACACAATGAATCTTTCGTATCGATCTACGACCAAGTTGATCACACTGACTTATATTGTTTGGCACAACTGGACCATGTCCTAGCTAGGACGCGGTGATGGTGCGACTGGACAATGTCCTAGCTAGGACGCGGTGATGGTGCGACTGGACAATGTCCCAGCTAGGACGCGGTGATGGTGCGAGTGGACAATGTCCTATCTAGGACGCGGTGATGGTGCGACTGGACAATGTCCTAGCTAGGACGCGGTGATGGTGCGACTGGACAATGTCCTAGCTAGGACGCGGTGATGGTGCGACTGGACAATGTCCTAGCTAGGACGCGGCGATGGTTGATTGAACATATTTTTTACCTCTCACACTGTCCTGAATTTAGGCTCCTTGTACTGACATCATCCACAACCCCTGCCATGTCCTGTGAGGGTCCTTGTTCTAACGGCTTCCTGTCTCTACACGTCCTATGAGTGTCCTTGTACTGACGTCATCCGACCCACCCACCCCCACCCATTCTTCACTCCAGGGCCGTCCCCAGCATCCAGTTTAACAGGGTCGTGCATTTAAAAATAACACCCTTTGTTGTTGTTCCAATCAAACACCTTCTTGTGGACATCGTTGCTGCCGATCGGAAGTGGGAAAGGGGGTGGGTGTGGCTTGAATGAAGGGGGCGGGGGAGTGATGGCAACCCCCCTCCCCCCTCTCCGATAATTTTCAAGTACGTCACATCCTGGTGGTAGATTCATTCTCGTCTGAGGGTAGAAAAAAAAAACAGAACAAATTAGACTACAGAGAATTTTGTGTTGGCTCAAAAAAAAACTATACTTAAGAGCCATATTAAATAGCCATACTAAATAACCATACTAAAGAACCATACTAAAGAACAATATAAAAGAACCATGCAAAAGAACCATACTAATGAACCATATAAAAGAACCATACAAAAGAACCATACTAATGAATCATACGCAAGAACCATACTAAAGAACCGTAGGAAAGACCTATATCAAAAGTAAATGACAGAACAACAGATCTGTTCTTCTGGCCAGGTTATTCAAAGAGTTGAGAAAAAGGACAGGATCAGGCTGTACGAAAACTCCTGAGACAAGAGCAGGCTGTAGTTAGACAGGAAACTGTGTGTGTGTGTGTGGGGGGGGTCCCTTAAAGAGTGAGCCCCGGACATTTGCCCGCATCCCGCTGGCGACGGCCCTGCCACTGTACATATTGCAACTGTCAATGTAATACACAAAAATGCCCAAACCACATATCAGAGCAGTATCTAGCTATCGATGCGACCCGTGATAATTACATTTTTTCGGCGCCCCCCCTTCCCAAATATGAAGAGTGCCAAAAAGAATTGAATTAACAGCGCCCTTTCGTCGCCCCTGCCTAATTCGGACGCCCAGTGAGGCCGCACAAACCGCGGAACAGCCCCCCCTTTCCTACGCCACTGGCATCTATAA
>JAGDYQ010000135.1:1100554-1105554 GCA_021962125.1 Bulinus truncatus
AACCGAAAACAACCGTAAATATCGAAATATCGACATAATAAGAAAGCGACGCTTAACCATTGTTACATGTCAGTGCCCCATCCAAGTAACTCCTCCAATCAGAATATTATATATGAAACCACGTTCTATTAGCTTTACCTTGCCTGACTGCAACTCCAAATGTATGTCAGTGGGTCAGGAGCAACTCTACATAAAGATACGTGGAGATACATAAACAAACAAACACAAATACAAACACGTCATCAGTACTGTTTGAACGGATAGGTAAACAAAGCAATATCCCAGCAACACCTTTACCCCCCCACACACACACACCAAATGGGCCCCCTTCCAATACACATTCAATGTAATTGGATGCTTTCAGGGCCCCGACAGAAGAGACGGCCTTAGTATCGCAGCTTAATGCGGGTGTGGGGGGTGGGCTATGACTCTAACTGTAGTCTATATATATATAGTATCCAAATGCTCCGATGACTGGTGCCCCCTTTTAGATGTGGGAAAAGAGGGCGGTCATCCAAGTCGCCCCCCCCCAAAGTGGGTATCTGCCATCATATACAAAGTTTGCCTTGGGACCCCCCAATGAAATTTGAAATTCTCTTTTTTTTTTTTTTGGGAACTTATGAACTGCCCCTGCACTCAATAATATATATATATATAATAGCGATTTGGGTTCTGCGTTAAATCGAAAGTAAAGAATGAATCCAACAGTATTCCAGTTTAAAATACAATCATGAAAAAAATCGGATCTGCCCGAAACCAAAAAAAAAATAACCTAGACTACCGATCAAGCCTAAGGGGATATAACACTGTGCGAAGGTTTTGCATGTAGTATGTATTTATTATCAATACACGTGTAATTAATTATGTAAGACAGATGTGTAGCACAGCTCTATACATGTCATCAAACAAGGGGTGTGGGTTGTTATGTTTTTCTCGTCGACTGAACAGGACAACAAATAAACCTTCCACCTGTTTACATCGTCTTCTAGCGTCAACACGTCTGGGCTGTATTCTTAAGTTCCCGCTCTCACACCTTCTGCTACATTTACAGAATTTATCCCCCGTCTGTCTATTCCAATTTCTAGAAACCCAATAGATCAAACGGAAGGGTGTGAGTACTCTTACAACTTGATGAAATATAAGTGAGAGTTGTGTGTGTTGTTGTTGTTGTTGTTGACAAATGCAGTTAGACACCCAAACAATGATCCTGTTCTACGTGTTAATGAGCTCGGAAGTGTTCATTTTTCGGGTTAAGGGGTGTTCATTGACTGGAAGAGTTCACACTAATTGACGTAATACATCGAGAACTGAACTAGACAGACTTCGATCTAAATCATTTAATCATTTTTTTTAGAGAGCAATAGTATCTGTCTAAAATAAACCTATCACAAGGGTGGGCTCATTTTTTTTAATCGCGGGCCACGTTGGGTCCTCAAATTTGAGAGACGATCCGGAACAAGAGCACATGAATGGGGTCTTACTTGAATTAGAATAATGTCAAATGTATTGACAGTTGATCCCTGATGGGGGGGGGAGGGGTCGGCTCAAAAGGCCGTAGTTTCGCCCATGTCTGCCCTAGACAATGAAATGGGATACGCACAATGGCCGGGTGTGGATAAGGGTCCGTTTGATTGGCCCAAGTGACAGAATAAAAGAAAAGGTCCCGTAAGTCTGTTTATTATGGCGGTACTCTGCTTTCATTCTATTGAAGGACAGAAAGAAAAAAGGAGAGAAATTTTAAAGGGATTAACCATTCAGACATGATTGTTATTGTATTGATGCAATGTTGACTTTGGCTTTTTGTTTAAAACATTCAATATGAACATTTAGATCGACTGGAATAAAAATGTTTTCGACATGTCAACAATAGATAGACAGACAAACAAACAGACAGACAGACAGACAGACAGACAAATAGACAGACAGACAGACAGACAAATAGACAGGCAGATAGATGGTATATATATATATATATATGTATAGATAGATATATAGATAAATGGATAGACTGTGAGGTCAGCCTGGTAACTTGCCATGGGCCCTCGCTACTATAGTGGCCCATATTAATTTATCATTTATATGCCATCTTTTGAGTGGCTCATTTTGTGGCCCCCCAACTCAAATGGCCCCCCTGGCAGAGCCCGTAATGCTATTAAAACATCCCCATGACAGTTGTATGTATAAACAGATAAGATGGATAAGAATAGACAGATATACATTTCTAATTATAATAGGCAATTTTCTGCAAGGCCAGCAGATAAAGGAAAAGTTCTAAGTAAAATGTTCTGCAAGGCCAACAGATTAAAAATGTTCTAATTAAAACGTTCTGCAAGGCCAGCAGATAAAAGAAAAGTTCTAAGTAAAACGATCTGCAAGGCCAACAGATAAAAAATGTTCTAATTAAAACGTTCTGCAAGGCCAGCAGATAAAAGAAAAGTTCTAAGTAAAAAGTTCTGCAAGGCCAACCGATATAAGAAAAGTTCTAAGTGAAATGGTCTGTTTAAAAAAAAAAGAAATTTTTTTTCATGTGGTTACAAGTTTTTTAAAAAAGTTCCACACCCGGTGGATGGTGGCACCACTAAAGTCCACTTCATCTTTAGCCGTGGGTACGAAAAATCTCTCTCTCGACAGAGTCACTGAGTCAACCGCGAGTCAATGGATGGTCATCCGGTGAGTAGAAGCGATCCAGTATAAAAAGATATTGACGCTTGATTGGAGAGAGAGAGAGAGAGAGAGGGAGGTGGGGTACACAGAAACTGTTTCGCAATAAAATAAACACAAACGAAGATAGAATGAAAGCCAAGCTGAAAGTGAAAGTGGCATTTCGGAAGTGGGGGGGGGGGGGAAATGAAGACATTAAAAGATATGGTAGATATGTGTTAACCGCTAAGGGGGGTATTAGATTAAATGGCGTATGCCATATGACATATATCATATGACACATATCCTTTGATATATACCATATGACATACACCACATGACATATACCTTTTGGCATATACCATATGACATATACCTAATGACATATAACATATGAAATATACCATATGCAGCAACAGTTATTCAGTAGTAATATTTTCCTGCTTTAAGACTTTTCTTAGCTAAAGGCTTCGTATTTCCTCTTGCCTTCATAAATCTGTCAAAGAACCAAAACATTTCACACTTCTCGGCTGTTGGCATGTTGGCACAGGTTTCGAGTGACACAAATCGCGCACACATCAAAAAACACGTCAGACCGCTCAAATTCAGTTATCATGGCATCAAAAAACAAAACCTAGGCATGTCACGTAAGCTAAACCACGTGACTATTCCAACCAATGAGAATGTAATCTTCAATTTAGCCGTGAGTGTCAGTTCTGATCTCAAACAAAAGACATCCCCATTGCATTGCTTTTGTTTACTTTCATTTCCTGCCGTCGCCATTTTTTATGGCGCGCAATAATTGAGTTATTTTACGTTCTTTTACGTTGTTGTTTTTGTTTTTGATTTTTTTTTGGTATAGGCTCAAAAAATGTAAAAATCAAAGCGATGTTATTTTCGTTGTAGCTTATTTACTTATTACGCCAGGACTTTTTTTTCCCCCCTTTCCTCTTTTTGTACTCTCAAAGCCTGATATCTCTATTGGTTGCCATTCTCTTACGCACTGTCAAACACACCGACATGTTCATCTTTCACGAGAGCAGATTGGTTTCCAGAGAGTAGTATGCTCCACAACAGAACTGCGCAATTGTTGTTACTGGAGTTTGGATTAAAAAGTGGACGCGTCTTTCAGAGTACCTCCCCACCCCCTCTCCATACTACCCGACTGACTCCCCCCCTCCCTCCTCCTGCCTCCTGCTGAGTGCAGACCTCTTCAAGCGGACACGTAGGCTGACCAAACAGAACCTTGATCTGTACGTGAGTAATGAAACCCCGCGTTGACCACTGGCCGTTTCCTGGAGAAATTACTTCAGAGTGTTTGTTTACAAGTTATCTCCCGTTGCCCGGACCACCAGAAGACAAACATTGTCTACCCTGTTCTACACGGACCCCTTCCCCCCCCCCGGGGATATTTTTAGTGAATATTTTTTTTTTCAGCCCGCTTACATAAGGCTGGAGACACATATTCATTTGTTTGTGTCCAGCAACACGCGGACATTACCAAATTCATACTCAAAGAGAAAACATAATTATGAAAGAAGTTCTTTAATGAAAGTACGTACACGCGTGTATAACTAGGGGACGCGTGGTCGAGTGGTGTAGAGCGCTCGACTGTCCGCCGAAGGGTGTCCGGTACCAATCGCTGTGAGAACCTTGGGACCTTTTTTTTTTTTTCAGGTCCTGGTAAAAGTCTCCAAGTCAAGCCATCTTTGAAATGGGTCACCTGACTTGAAGTTGGGGGCAGTAAAGGCGGCTGGGCCTTGTGCTATCCCTTGATATGGCGAGGCTACAGAAGCAGATGAGCTCTACACTTCATCTGCGTCGATCAGCCCTTTTGGGGCTTATAGGAACTTTACTTTAAGGGAACTTTACTTTTAGGGAACTTTAACTTAGGGGAACTTTACTTTAAGGGAACTTTACTTTAAGGGAACTTTACTTTAGGGGAACTTTACTTTAAGGGAACTTTACTTTAGGGGAACTTTACTTTAAGGGAACTTTACTTTAAGGGAACTTTACTTTAAGGGAACTTTACTTTAAGGGAACTTTACTTTAAGGGAACTTTAACTTAAGGGAACTTTACTTAAAGGGAACTTTACTTAAAGGGAACTTTAACTTACGGGAACTTTACTTTAAGGGAACTTTACTTTAAGGGAACTTTACTTTAAGGGAACTTTACTTTAAGGGAACTTTAACTTACGGGAACTTTACTTTAAGGGAACTTTACTTTAAGGGAACTTTACTTTAAGGGAACTTTACTTTAAGGGAACCTTACTTTATAGTAAACATCTACTACTAGATTAATTTTTTTTTTAATTTGCTTTATTGATGATTTCATTAGGGGGGGGGGTGGATTTCAAACT
>JAGDYQ010000135.1:1113054-1187994 GCA_021962125.1 Bulinus truncatus
TCTCCGTTGTCTCGTCAGCCTCACTGGGACCGACACCACAACCCCAACCCTCTCTCTCTCTCTCTCTCTCTCTCTCTCTCTCAAACACACACACACACGCACCGACTTCCGGCCTTAGACTGATGTCATTAAGCCCAACAGAGGGGAGATAATAGATATTTCATTAATAGTTACTGGACTTGGCCGAGTTCTCCCCCCTGAAAGATTAGCATTGTTTGTGTATGTTTATTTATTTTGTTGGTTGTATTGTAAAAGTGCAGATGCAAATACGTGTTTGTGCGTGTCTGAGTGCGAAAGTATGTTTCCCAGTGCGCCAGATCTTGTTATTTTCAGTTCATATTGGATCAGGCAACGAAAACAATAGACAGTCAACTCTCCATTCATCTCTTCGTTTTGTACTTACAAAGTCGGTGTCTCCAAAAAGTTGATACTAACACCGGCCATGTTACGGCTCCAAACAACCAGTGGCCATGGTGTGGCTCCACACAACCAGCGGCCATATTTCGGCTCCACACAACCACCAACCATGTTTTGCGTCTACACATCTAAAGCTCTGTATCATGTTAGCCAATCATCTACGATATCTGTTGGTTATCTGTTGGTTATCTGTTGGTTAGCTGTTGGTTATCTGTTGGTCATCAATTACATGTTGTACTTCAAGAATTCATAAATAGTTCTACATCTACATTTTCTAAGCACTAGAAAGTTCTTTCTGGCATTTTAACTTGTAAATTATATCATTTCTGAGTGTGTTCTATTTCAATCATTGACTTTTTATGTTAAAGAAAAAAATATATCTAGATCACAAATTACCGAGACAAAAAAATTGTGTAAATAGTTAACTTTAAAAATCTTCGCCTAATCCTGGTGCATTCCGTCAGCTGTGTGTCTATCTCTTATACCTGCTATCATGTCAATATTTCATTTCTTGAATTAAGTATGAACCAATTAAGCTATAAAGTATCTTATTCTTTATTTATTCTCGACATTGGGCAACTTTAGGACACGGGGCAACTCTTAAGACACGGGGCAACTATAAGACATGGGGCAACTCGTAAGACATGGGGCAACTCTTAAGACATGGGGCAACTCTTAAGACACGGGGCAACTATAAGACATGGGGCAACTCGTAAGACATGGGGCAACTCGTAAGACATGGGGCAACTCTTAAGACATGGGGCAACTATAAGACATGGGGCAACTCGTAAGACATGGGGCAACTCTTAAGACATGGGGCAACTACACCCTGCAGTAGTCCAAATACGGCTCGTTCAATTCAAACTGTTTTCCAAATAATCTATATTAGCACCTCCTCAAATCTGCACTTGGTGCGGCCCCTCTGCCCAATTTTCAGAGCCAATTGTGGCCTGCGTATAAAAAAATGTTCCCCCCCCACACACCCATGACTACCATCGGCAACGTTTGATTTAGCTCTTAATGCATCCTAAACATGGGCGTGTCCTTAAACGGCCCCCCCAATGTCGATGATAGACTCCGCCTTTCCATTTTACACCGTCCTATAGCCATCCCCCCCCCGACCATTGTTGGCGTTTGGCTGCTGCCCACCATACTACATGCTCACCATAAGCGTATCTTTAACGAAGATAAAAACCACCATGGGGGAGGGGGGGTCGGTTTGATATTCGGTCCCCTGATAATCTCCATCCAATGCTGCCCCTCCCCCCCCCCTCTTTGATCACACGCATATCAGCCGCTAAGATGTTTTGAAGCTGCACTCTACTCTTACAGCGACCCCTCCGTTGAAGGGCTGCAGTAATGTTTATCATTTGAGGGCCCCCGAAGGAATTCCTTCGTCAGAGGGTGAAAAAAAAAAAGTCGTTGACCCATCCCCAGCTCTCCTTCCTTAATTATACAATCTGACCCCTTCCCCCCAACCCCCATACATACACACACACATACACACACACACACACACACACACACACACAATGGAGTGTCCTTAAATTATAAATAACAATAACTGGTATGCCGTGTACCTTAAGGTCACTGGGTGTTACAGATTAAGCTGTTATGGTAATCTTTCATCTCCTGGCTGCCCAGCTGGTCCAGACAGACCGAGATCTGGAGCCCGTCCATGAACAGATGTCTGGAATATTAATTGTTGGGGGCACCGTGGTAGGGGGCGGCGGCGGGTATGGTGGGGTGGGGGGATGGGGTAGAGGTGGGGTGGGACTGCATAAATACGCCCTGGCCATGGGACTTATCATTCCGATATAAATTATGGATTATTGTTCACGGGGGGGGGGTGTATGGGGGGGAAGGGTCAATACAGGTCTGGTCGCAGAATGTGGCGTAAGTAGCCCCTGTCGATTTATTTGTAATTCGCGTTGAACGAACTGAATGACCTTTATGTCCACTGAGAGAAAGGGACACTGACCGCTGCCCCCCTTTGGTCCCGTATGCTTGGGAAACTGACCAAACTGAACTTTTGGTCCTGTAGGCTCTATAAACTGACCAATTGCCCCATTTGTTCTGCCTGTGAGCTGCATTAACTTATCAACTGATCCATTAGTTATGTAGACTGTATAAGATGATCACTGTCCCATTTCTCCTGTGGGATGTATAAACTTACCTACCAGCTGCCCTATTAGCCCTGTGAGTAGTATAAACCGATCATCACTGGCCAGAAAACAGCTAAGCCTATGGTTCAAAGTGTATATCAGATGATTTTTTTTTGTTGCACTGTGGTTGAGAGTCCGATTGGCGTGCTGAAGGTTTTTGGTTCAAACCTTGGTGAAGTGTAGCGACATATTGACAAGAAAAATAAAATATTATGGTCTTTATGTTTATGTTATATTTTTGTTACTTTACAGTACTACTACTAAAGTATCAAAGCTTGAAAACCCTCCATAATCATTGCTAATTATTATTTCTATAACCCAGTTATTCCTGTGTAAATTTATAACAGGCATTCTCTATTCTCTAAACATGAACAGTGTGTACAGCCACTTTGTTATGAACTTTTTGATTTGACGTCTGCCATTGTCTCTACGTAAGTCGGAAAAAGCTTTGACGGGAAATAAGTTGATCAATATTTGGTTTAGAGATTATATGAAAAGACCAAATCTTATTAATTTATTGCTTTGATGACGTAATCGATAGTGTGTGTGTGTGTGTGTGTGGATTTATTGTGTTTATTTGTCGTGTTTACTTGGGGGGGGGGGTGTTAAAACGGAAATAGAAAATCATATAGATAAAAATAGAGTTGACAAATGGTTTGTGTATGTATTCGTGCCAGTATTGTGTGTATGTGTGTCTTAAGTTTGATTCCTAGTTTTTAATCCCATCATTTTCTTCTGAAGACTTTATACATTTAGAAAATATATACAGTGGATTCCGCTTAATTGTGACACCGTTTAATTGGGACAGCCGCTTATTTGGGACAAATCTCAAAGTAACCAAACCAAGAAGCCAATAGTAAATTTGTATGTTTAATTGGGACAGCCGCTTAATCGGGACAAAAAGCCTCGGTCCCGATGTGTCCCAATTAAGCGGAATCGACTGTACTTTATAACTTTCGATTTTTTTACAACTTTAGATCAAAACCAGATGTGTGTGTGTGGGGTAACATTACTCGAGTAAATTTAACATCATTGTAAAAAAAAAAGTTCAAAGGGGAGAGGGGTGGTTACAGTAGAACTTTAAATTACATCAAAACTTGGAGTGACTTTCTCCTGGTAACTAAAGTATAAAGAAAGACAACGCTGGTTCTTTGTTCCAGCTTTTTAGTTGATTATTTGATCAGCCAGTGGTCAGCCAGCGGTCAGTTTCATTGCTGGACTTCAACGTTAAACGAGAGGAGTTCGATTAACTCGAGCGACCTCGGTTGTGTCTTTATTCCTTAACTTGACTGGGATATGTTGCTCCCCTGTGTGTCTGATGAGGTTAAGAGACCTGTCCCAGATGGGAGACCAGTGGGCGTGGTTCTAAAAAAAACCACACAAAACTTAATGACGTCAAAACGTAATTACGCCACATTCAATACCGATGGGTAAAGTTTGGGGGAAATGATAGGGAGTGAAGGGGGCGGTAAGGGGGGGGGGGTAGAAAAAGGGAAGGAGGTGGGCGTCCACCGGATGTTGTTATGAGCAGACGTTCATGACGGCTGTATTTGCGTCACCAGAACTCATTACTAATGGGCATCTGTATTTATTAAAACGGCTCATTTGCTTAAATTAAGCCCAGACGTATTATTCTTGTTTATTTAGGTATGTTTTTCCATGTTTTAATAAACTGATGGTGTTGCAATTACCAATACAACTCACTGACATATACAACAAACAAAAAATACTATTTATGATTTAAATGACACCACAAAAAAAACAGATGTTTGTTTCATTATCTTTATTATCGTTGCTTGAAATACGCGTGCAGTCTCTCTCCACCCCCTCCCCCTTTTCTCTCTCTCTCTCTTTCTATTCTCTCAGTCTATCTTAGAGATGAGACTTAGTCTCTTAGAGACCGTGAAATCAAACCCAGTTTGTGACAAGCCTTAAAATCAAGTAGCCTCAATCCGACCATGGATACTATTTATATAAGAACACACAAAAATGTCGCTAAAATAAAACATTTCATAATCAATCAGAGAGCTACGGGTTCGAGCCACGGTGATGACCAATGGAAATGTTCTAGGTCCTGGTAAAAGTTGGTTTAAAACTCCCTCAAATCCAGCTATCTTTGAATGGGTCACCTGACTTAAGTTGTGGGGGGGGGGAAGTAATAGGCCCACCACATAATCTATTTTATATGACGTGGTTACAGGAACATGAATTCTAGGGGAAGGGGGGGGGAGACTTAAAGAGATGGTAGCAGGACTATGTTGAAACACCCGCAGTGACCAGCACAGCAGTGACCAGCACAGCAGTGACCAGCAGTGACCAGCAGTAGTTTTAATAGAAATTGATGCTGGAAGGGGAACCTTTGGCAGTTGGGGAGAGAGTGGGGAAAGGGTGGGGGGAGTGACATACGAATTAATCTTGTTCCTTATGCCATCCGAGTGTCAAAGTATGAGGTATTAATATATATATATATAACACCTTACATGCCTAGATGTACATAAAACACAATACATATGTTTATATGTACACCTTTGTAACTAAACATAAACAAACACACGTGTGTGTGCATACTCTCGGAGCTGTTTTTTGTTATAACTTGGGTCTCTCACAGTGTTATTACATGGGTTCCTCACAGTGTTATTACATGGGTTCCTCACAGTGTTATTACATGGGCTCCTCACAGTGTTATTACATGGGTTCCTCACAGTGTTATTACATGGGCTCCTCACAGTGTTATTACATGGGTTCCTCACAGTGTTATTACATGGGTTCCTCACAGTGTTATTACATGGGTTCCTCACAGTGTTATTACATGGGTTCCTCACAGTGTTATTACATGGGTTCCTCAGTGTTATTACATGGGTTCCTCACAGTGTTATTACATGGGTTCCTCACAGTGTTATTACATGGGTTCCTCACAGTGTTATTACATGGGCTCCTCACAGTGTTATTACACGGGCTCCTCACAGTGTTATTACACGGGCTCCTCACAGTGTTATTACATGGGTTCCTCACAGTGTTATTACATGGGTTCCTCACAGTGTTATATCATGGGTTCCTCACAGTGTTATTACATGGGTTCCTCACAGTGTTATTACATGGGTTCTTCACATTGTTATTCCATGGGCTCCTCACAGTGTTATTACATGGGCTCCTCACAGTGTTATTCCATGGGCTCCTAACAGTGTTATTACATGGGTTCCTCACAGTGTTATTACATGGGTTCCTCACAGTGTTATTACATGGGTTCCTCACAGCTCAGGAACTGGGAAAGGAAAAAAGAAAGAGAAAAAAAAAGAAGGTAAAAATTAGGTCGAAGTTCATAGTTCATTTAACACGACGGGCGAATAGCTGATGTGTCAGGTCTGCTCTGAATATTTAATATCCCAGTCAATAACATTTGTCTTGAATATTTCATCCTCCCTACAGACAGGTTGAGACACTGAGAACGTGTCTGGGATTTGTGGGTGTCTTTGGGCGTCTTTAAGTGTATTACACGCAGGCTCGGATGAATGTAATTAAATACACTATAATGTATTTAGAATTACAGACGGACAAATGAATAGACAGACAGACGGATAGAGAGACAGCCAATTATTGTTGCAGTTCATACCCTTTTTGTGTACAATGGAGAACTCGCAGCCAATTATTTATAAGGAAAAGAGGATTAGATAGATAGATAGATAGATAGATAGATAGATAGATAGATAGATAGATAGATAGATAGATAGATAGATAGATAGATAGATAGATAGATAGATAGATAGATAGATAGAGGGGATGGATGGATGGATGGAGGGATGGATGGATGGATAGATAGATAGATAGATAGATAGATAGATAGATAGATAGATAGATAGATAGATAGATAGATAGATAGATAGATAGATAGATAGATAGATAGATAGATAGATAGATAGATAGATAGATAGATAGATAGATAGATAGATAGACAGACAGACAGACAGACAGATAGATAGATAGATAGATAGATAGATAGATAGATAGATAGATAGATAGATAGATAGATAGAGAGAGAGAGAGAGAGAGAGAGAGAGAGAGATGGACAGACAGCAAAAATATTTCTCCGTATATATTTTGCCAAGGCCGTAGCCAGGAAGGGGGCTAGGGAGGCTGCAGCCCTCCTCCCCCGCCCCCCCCCCCAAGTAATTCTAAAAATCAAATTTTATTATAAAGTATACTTCTTTATCATTGTGTATCAATTTTTTCTTATATAAAGCTCTCCGCACAGTCTCCCCCCCCATACCGCACAGCCCCCCACCCCAAAACAAAATCCTGGCTACGGCCTTGTATTTGGCCCAATGACAACCAAGCAACAGGCACAAGACTCTATATGCAGTCTCATGATATTTCCATTTCAGTTACTGCTATTGCAATTTAAAAAAAACAAAAAACACATTTTGTGTGTGTTCTATCAACCAAGGCTAGTGATAACATACTTCATTTCCTGTCCACCTTAATGTCTCCATTCAACTTGTAGGAGAATAGCCGTCTGCCGTTTTGACCGCTCACACTGCCAGATATATTGAAACGATATGCAGTACAGTTGGGGGCTGAATTGGCGCTGATGTCGATGGATAATATCCCCAGACATGGATTAGGAAAATCCATTTTCGTTTCATGGCTCGGGAGTGAATATTGAGCTTAAGGGGGTGCAAATATGGTGATCCAGGCAATGGACGAGGGGCAGGGGTCTAGTGGGTGTGTGTGTGGGTTGGTAAAATAAAGTGATATACATATAGCTCTCTTTTTCTTTTATTATTTATTTTTTTTAACGCCGCCATTGCCAGCATGGTAGGGTGTAGTGTGCCGGCCACACCAGCATTGTTGGCGGCGCTGATGCACGTCTGCCATCCCTACAGAGCGGCGGGGTGAGTGCCCGCTATCATCTGCAGGGATGGCAGAAAGATGGGTTTTAATCCTTACTCAAACTGGCCATACCAGCAGGGTGTGTGTACTGCCGATCGGTCAGAATGGCAAAGAAAGGGGTTTTTCCTGCCACTCGGACAGAGGGGAGGGTGTAGTGTGCCTGTACCCTCTGCCCGAAATGACAGGCTGCGCAGGTGTGCTTGAGTGGGATGGAGTGGAAGGGTGTTGTGTGCCGACCACATCCGTCACCACCGCTGCTGTGATTATTTTATGACACTATCAGAGACATCTGGTATCTCGCTGACAATGTACTCTTTATCAATTCGCAGCAAGTATATTCATCCTATACAATTTTGCTTTTTTGCCGGGAAAAATGTGCTAAAATATAAGTGCTCAGAAATTCTCATAATCATTTCAAATACCATTAAAGAAAATTGTTTTTTTTTTATTTAATTAATTGGTGGTTTAAAAAAGGGACTCAGTTGACAATATCTCACATAAAATATATTACCACATATTTTAACAACGAATACATTTATGTTATTTCTATATAATTTTAATTTTACTGTATTTAGTTTGATTTCAAAATGTTATTGCCCTTTAAATGAAACAAAGGGAGGGTACTTGTGTTGAGGTCTTAAATCCTATCACGACGGCTTTGGTCAGTGGGCTCCCGTCTCAGGGGATTGTCCTTGTCGTTTTATGACCTGAACGCGAGGACAGTTGTTGTTTGTGGTTGTATTCGTCTGACACTGGCCACCACACCCCTCTCTGGCGCACCGACTTGTTTAGATCGATGTTGCCTCAATGCAAGGGGATGCCGTCATCTGATCTAACGCATCTGACAACCTCCGCGCTCATTGGGGGGGGGGGGGGAGTGGGCTTTCAGGCCCGTAGCATGCGGGGGGGGCCAGGGGGTCCGCGCCCTCCATGCGTTTTGTCTGCCCCCCTCTGCTTATTTGCTCTACTTAGTAAAATGTATCACCTGTCCCTCCTCCTCCCCACCCCTCCCCCCCGCTATTGCCTGGCCCCTGCTGTAGAATTTTCACGCCACGGGGCTGAGGGCTTTAATCACACCCCTACCCCCCCCCTCAATCAATGTCATTTATTTTATAGAATACTGTGACCTCCATATGTAAATATACAGGTCAGTGCTTGCACACCGTCCAGCTCACTTTTGTGAAGGAATTTTTTTTTCCTCGGACGGGGCGAATGATCCCCGGGGCCTGGTGAAGAAGACGGGGGGGGGGGGAATCAAGCCCCCTTAAAAATAAACAGAGACACCGGTGAACTAGATCTGAACATTGTATTCAAATACATAAATAAACAGATAGTTTGAACAAATGTTATTTATAACTGCACCTATGAAACATGACTCGTTGTTATTATAAACAGTCGGGATTTTTTTTTTTTGGAGCTCTTTAGACGTCAGGTGCTCGGGTTTACTGTTTATTATGACACGCGCAAGCTAAGAGAAGCCCCATTGTATTTCAACCTGGTGTAAAACCCTATCAAGTTCTGCGCCTCCTGTGTCCGGCCCTGACTAGATGAATGGCCTATGGCTAGATGAATGGCCTATGGCTGGATGAATGGCCTATGGCTAGATGAATGGCCTATGGCTAGATGAATGGCCTGTGGCTAGATGAATGGCCAATGGCTAGATGAATGGCCTGTGGCTAGATGAATGGCCTATGGCTAGATTACGTAAGATGAATGGCCGATGGCTAGATCAGGGTTAAACTCTGACACTCAGATGTTTGGAATATACGTATGGACAAAATATGAACATTCGATACATATCATTTTGTTTCTAGATACTTGTACAACGTAAATGTTAATACATGTCTCCAGACATTTGTTAAACACAACGTAAACGTAAAAATCTCGTTTCGTTATACGTGCTTTCAGATTACGCCACAGATGTGAAGATCAAGATCCACATGTTGAGCTTTGACTCTGTTAGTGAGACCACTATGGTGAGTACAGATAGGTCACGTGACTCGGGGGTCCGAGAATGGGGATACCTGAGCCTCTCAAATATGTGTGTGTGTGTGGTGTGTGTGTGTGTGTGTGTGTGTGAGTCTATGAGTGTGTTTGCGTGTGTGTATCGGTCGCTGAGTGACCAGTGTATCGGTCGCTGAGTGACCAGTGTATCGGTCGCTGAGTGACCAGTGTATCGGTCGCTGAGTGACCAGTGTATCGGTCGCTGAGTGACCAGTGTATCGGTCGCTGAGTGACCAGTGTATCGGTCGCTGAGTGACCAGTGTATCGGTCGCTGAGTGACCAGTGTATCGGTCGCTGAGTGACCAGTGTATCGGTCGCTGAGTGACCAGTGTATCGGTCGCGAACCAGTGTATCAGTCGTAAGTGACCAGTGTATCGGTCGCTGAGTGACCAGTGTATCGGTCGCTGAGTGACCAGTGTATCGGTCGCTGAGTGACCAGTGTAACGGTCATTTGTTGTAAAGTTCGGCCAGGACTGCACTAACGCTGGTCACTTTTACTGCTTTTGAGTGAGCAAACGCCTATGATAGATAGCGAGAGAGAGAGAGAGAGAGAGAGAGAGAGAGAGAGAGAGAGAGAAACTTAAAGAGTGAGATTTTAACTGAGTACTTCCATGAGTGATTATGTCTCTATGTTCGTTTGTATGTGTGTCAAGTGTCTGTATGTGCTTGTGTGCATGTGTGTGTGTGCGTGCGTGTGTGTGCGCCTGTGTGTGTAATAGTTTTTAAAGGCTTCACATTACTGGTAAGTAATTAAGATACACAGATTACAAAAAGGCAAAACCATAATCCGTCACTGCCTGCCATCATCACTTAGTCATTACCGAGGAAAAATGAAATTTAACCCCGTGACTGTCTTTGTTGATGTTTTTATAGCTATTTTCCAATGGTCATCAATGGTCATCAATGGTCATCAATGGTCATCATCGGTCATCATCGGTCATCATTGGTCATCATTGGTCACTCAATGGTCATCATCGGTCATCAATGGTCATCATTGGCCACTCAATGGTCATCTAAGGTCATCAATGGTCATCAATGGTCATCAACGGTCATCACCGGTCATCAATGGTCATCATTGGTCACTCAATGGTCATCAATGGTCATCCATGGTCATCATCGGTCATCAATGGTCATCATTGGTCACTCAATGGTCATCTAAGGTCATCAATGGTCATCAATGGCCATCAATGGTCATCATCAATGCGTTCTGCTTCTAAAGCAATTGTTAGCTGGTCACTATTTAATTATCTGTGTTTGCATTCGTAATTTGACAGCTATGTTTTTTATAAAATGAATAATTGCATATTTACCTCGCGGGACTAAACTAGCCAGCAGTTATTTAGAATGTATCATAAAAATCTTGAGTTAACCGTATCTACATTTAATATACATGGCAATGTGGTATCATCTAGTTATATGGACAATGTATGCCCGTACATCAAGTTCATCATTTCTTGTTGGTCTATTGTTGTTGTTGTTGTTGTATTTTGAAACATGAATATTTGATCTTTGTTTATGTAAAACATAAGTATCCATATATAATTTAAAAAAAAAATGAAAAAGTGAAAGGATTCTCATTATTTTACAATTGTTTCTGTCTACGTAAACAAACAAGCAAAAAAATCGATGACGTAAATGTAGAAATCAGTATAGCTTAGCAAGGCCGTCCTTTTGGGTAGGCACACTAGGAAATGACCTTAGGCTCCATTTACAATGGCCCCCATTGACAAGGGCCACAAGTGAAAAGGGCTCCCTCTCAGTTAAATGAGCCATTGGAGCCCTATAACGAGATTTTTTTCAGGGGCCCCTTAAAATAAAATATCATTGGTCTTCTGCCTAGGGGGCCCACTAAAACAGTCTCTGCCTAGGGGGGGCCCACTAAAACAGTCTCTGCCTAGGGCTCCCTAGAAAAGTGTCTGCCCAAGAGCCTGCATAGACATAAGAACAGATCTGAGGCTACGTATATCAAAGCTATGTTTAGTATATTAAAGCCAGTTTATGTCTAACTCTAGTCCTGGCCCTGTGTAATAAGGTGCGTAGAGTGAGGGTATGGGGAGGGGGGCCCATCCACCGTCGTGCAGTGACCAGTGTCCACCCTCGCTCGTTTATCTTCACAGGACTACTCTGTGGAGATCTATCTGACCATGCGCTGGCTGGACAGGAGGCTGCAGTTCCGGGAGCTGCACCACGCCCCTAAGCTAGAGGTGGGCTACAAGCTCATGCCCTTGGTCTGGGTGCCCGACGTGTACTTCAAGAACGCCAAGAAGGCCTCCTTTCACAACGTCACCGTGCCCAACCGGTACATACACATCTACCCCAACGGCACGGTCGTGTACAGCACAAGGTGTGTACAGTGTGTTTACAGTGTGTGTATGTGTGTGTGTGTGCACTTCGCAGAATATATGTATGTTTGTGCTTGCATGTCTGTGTGTTTATGTGTGTGTATGTGTGTAAATGTCACAAACTGAAAGCATGTTTTGTGTACACTTTGTTTGATATTTCTATGAGTGTACTTTAGAAAGCTTTGAGTACGTGTTCGTAGGTGCAAGCGTTAGCAGGGCACTTCGGCTTGTTCTATTCTGTATACTCTTAAACAGGGGTAGGCAGTGTTGACATCAATCAATGGACACTAAATGAAAGCGTCTTTTGATATGAACGAGCAGAATTTAGAATAGGTCGAAAGGATTATTCAAAGTAATAGAAATAACTTTACTTCACTTAAAATTCCATTTTACCGCCTCTAATTCTTATAAATATGAATGACTCCAGTTCATATGACTCCAGTTCATATGACTCCAGTTCATATGACTTCAGTTTTCCTGTCTCATGACAATGTCTTCAAATATTGATGTCAAAAGTCTATTTGAATTATCCTACCATAGTAAAATTGAAATACTGAATGAAGTATTGCTACTTGAAACTGACAACACTGGTCTAATTATTCTTGTTTATTTGGTCAGGCAAATTATTTCCTGTAAATTAAATAGATTGGTTTTTTTTTTTTTACTTTTTAACAAATTTAGAATTTAGAATCTAGAATTCTCACTGAATTTCTAATGCGATTCTGGTAAAGTAGTTTCCTTAGTTCAACTCGTGCATGAAAGCTGTCTGTGCTGCACAAGTGTGTATATGTGTGTGTGTGTGTATGTATATGTGTGTGTGTGTATGTGTGTTTATTGTTTTAATGTTTTAGCGATAAACTAACGAGAATGGAAGGTAGACAAAGTGAACATATTGACCAAAAAAAAAACTGACAGATGATTGAAGGTAAGTCACAAAACAACTCCACAACTGCCAAGTTGGTCGAGACTTTGTTAAAACAGGTCATGATTATCTATCTGCATATCACACAAACGTACACGCGCGCGCGCGCACACACACACACACACACACACACACACACACATACAAACTGTTTTTCAATGCAAATAGCCAACTAAAAGCAAGGTGAAAATGAACTGTTACAAAAGCACGTGAAAGGTCAAAGTTTATAAAGAAACGTCATCAAACCTGCAAGTTTCTGTCAATACCGTCGGGCACTCAGACCGTTTCCTCCCCCCCCCCACCTCCTCCCTTCATCTCCCCCTAACCCTCTCCTTTCCTTTTTGCTTTACCTGACAATGGGTTGAATTCATTTACGGCAGAATTTGATTTTTTCTATTTCATTCGCCAATTCAAAAAATACTCGTCTGGTCGACAATTTCATTTTCCCGCCTTTTTTGTTTGTTTTTTTTTTAATTCTGTCTCGAGAGTATTTCAATCACACATATCTTTTTTTTTTTTAAACTTCTCAGCTATTGTTTTTTTTTTTTAATTTTTTTTTCTTTCTAATCCCTGTTGTTTTCCCCTCCTCCAGGAATATTCCGTGGAGATCTATATTAACATGATCTGGAATGACAGCCGCCTGAGCTACGCTCACATGGATACGAACTTCACCTCCATGGAGGTCGATTCAAAACTCATGGAGAGCGTCTGGGTGCCCGACGTGTACTTCCGGAACGAGAAAAGGAGCGCGTTCCATGACGTCACCGTGCCTAATAAGTACATGCACATTTACAAGTCCGGGCAGGTCCGTTACAGTCTGCGGTAGGTATGGGACCCCCCAGTCCAATGAATGGTGGTTCTAAGGGCCCTCACTAATTAGGAGGGGTGGGGGCAGTGGCGTACCGATGGTCGGGCAGAGGGGGGAATCATTCCCCTGGCGCTACTCACAAAGGGGCGCCTAATGGCATATTTTACATATAATATTAGATGGTTTTCGAATGGAGGGGGCGCTAAAAAGGTATTCTGCCCCGGGCGCGAGTTAAGCTCGCTACGCCACTGATGGGGGGGGGGTCGAGATGATGGGTGGTTTTGGCTCGAGGGGGTGGGGAAAGAATTTCTATTTTTCAGGCCCTTGAACAAATGCAGTGTGTGTGTGTGTGTATGTGTGTTTGTGTGTGTGTGTGTGTTTGTGTGTGTGTGTGTGTGTGTGTGAGACATAATCTACAGGCTTGACCCGATACTTTCTAGATTGCTCCCTGCCCTACACACACACACACACACACACACACACACACCCTAACCCACGTGACAGGAGACGGTCATTTTGATTGAATTTTAATTAGGACGAGCATTTTTTTTATTTCAAAGATAAAATCATTTCTCTCCCCCCCCCCCTTGCCCGTTTTCGTAGCCAATGGCTCCAGCATTGAGTAACACAGTCACTTCGCTACACTGCTTCACATCTGCACAGCTACACTGCCAAACAGCTACGCTGCTTCAAAGCTTTATAGCTACACTGCCGAAGAACTACACTGCTTCACAGCTACTCAGCTACACTGCCAAACAGCTCCACTGCTACACTGCCAAACAGCTACACTGCTTCACAGCTACATAGCCACACTTCCAAACGGCAACGTTGTTTCACAGCTACACAGTTACACTGCCAAACAGCTACACTGCTTCACAGCTACACAGTTACACTGCCAAACAGCTACACTGCTTCACAGCTACACAGTTACACTGCCAAACAGCTACACTGCTTCACAGCTACACAGTTACACTGCCAAACAGCTAGTACACTGCTATTTATAGATTCCATCGTTTTGTTTGCTTACGACGGGATTCAACAAACTCTCGCCAACCAGCCAGCTGGGCGTATCTCTAGTTGGACCCTCTTATCCTTCTTTGACGTAATCTGTGAAACGGTCATTCTCTGGCCCTCCCAGAGCCTGACAGACCTTACTTGTTTTTTTTTTTTCGTATTTTTTTCCCTTGTCTGTTTTCTTTTTCTGTTCATTTCTTGGCCGTCATGTGAGGTTTCAATTAATTGAACCTGAACAGCAGACGACAGCGTTCAGCCGACTCAAAGGGAGACGAACGTCATTTTCAGGTTGGCTGCTGAAAATATTGCACGCTTAACATATCTTTGCCCATGTCTGTTCATTCTATTGTTTTCATAGCTACCGTACATGTCAGGCTTTCTTCATTTTTTTTTATTAGTAAAAATTATACATTCACACACACACACACACACACACACTACACACACACACACCACATTCACACACCACATTCACACATATATCAGTTGGCACTGTAGCTGCATTTCTCTCGCATATCGAAATTCAAGGAACATAACTCCGATGGAAGACGAGGTTTGGCGTGGGCTGAACATTAACATAAAAGTCAATTCACGGTTAGTTTCGATTACCCTAAAATAAGTCAAGACTAGAACAGCAAATACAATTCATAGAATGTTGCCTGAAAACAATGACTTGTATATTCGTTGAGAGTTGTGTTTTGGCTTGAACTAGATTTGGTCCTTTTTTTTATAAATGTTATTGTTTTCGTACAATACAGATTGTATTTCAGACGTTTCATGAACATAAACGGTGACGTTTAAGCGTTTATCTTGACCTAATTCTATATTCCAGGTTGTCACTCACACTAAGCTGCAGAATGAGGTTACAGAAATACCCGCTGGACACACAGAACTGCCCAATGGTCATTCAGAGCTGTGAGTACTGGAGGGGGGAGTTGTTTCTCGATGTAAGATACTTAGTGTTCTGGATGTCATGGTTTTGATGGATGACATAGTTTTAATCCATGTCATGGTATTGATGGATGTCATGGTTTTGATAGATTTCATGTTTTTCATGCTGATCATGTTTTTGATGGACGTAACGGTGTTGATGAATGCCATGGTTTTAATGGATTCTTGTGTTTGGGCTACACAGAAAGTATGTAAAAATTGGGCACTACAAAATCTGTCCCATTAGTAGCTACAAGATCAAAAGATGATCTCTATTGTGACATAATATCAGGGGCGTCGGGCCACACATCGGCGCCCGGGATACATAACGGCGCCCGGGAAGGATTTTCTAAATCACATGACATTTACTTTGAACAATGAAAATGGTGAACACTGAAATTGTTATCTTTGCTGCAGATAAAGAGAGTGCACCCCCCCTCTTTTAGGGCGGACCGCCTCCCCACCCTTCATAAAATACGCCTCTGCATAATATACTGCCAATCTGTTATTTCGTCAGCCTTCGATTAGCGAGTGTGTAGGTAGGTCTGTCTGTGTACTTCACTCAGGTGACTTTGATTATTATGGCGTATCTGTTGAGGTTAGGTGGAGTGGCTGTGGGGGAGGGGGGAGGGGAGGGGAGGAGAGATCTCTCTTCTTCCCAACATGCCCTCCGCCCAGTTGGATAAAAGAAACGTGTCTTGAATGATGTCCCAACGAAGTAGATTAAAGACATCTTGAATGAAGGAATTGTACACATGTAGCTGGCACATGTACACGCTGACCGTTCTTACCTTAGGGCGTGTACATATTACATAGTAAACAAGCAAAACATATAGAGTATCTGAGATATATTGAGATAGATATACGGCTTTATATATTTCATGATAGATAGATAGATAATTATAGATAGATAGATAGATAGATAGATAGATTAGATAGATAGATAGATAGATAGATAGATAGATAGATAGATAGATAGATAGATAGATAGATAGATAGATAGATAGATAGATAGATAGATAGATAGATAGATAGATAGACAGATATATAAATAGATAGATAGATAGATAGATAGATAGATAGATAGATAGATAGATAGATAGATAGATAGATAGATAGATAGATAGATAGATAGATAGATAGATAGATAGATAGATAGATAGATAGATAGATAGATAGATAGATAGATAGTAATAATGTAAACAATACATTCAACCCTGATTGTATTTGCACTGATTATGTTCAACTAGTATAAGTTTGATTGTCACTAGAAATTCAATCGATAAGATACAAAGTTTTTCAAAAATGTTTTCATTTCTTTTTTTTTTTGTTGTTGAAAAAAACCAGAAGAAAAATAATCTGATACTTGTTGATATCTGTGTTGTTGATATCTGTGTTGTTGATATCTGTGTTGTTGTTGTTTTTAAGTGAAGAAAATGTATGGGTCTTAAGTTGAAAGTTTCCTAGATTTTTTTTTCCCCTTGTGATTCTCACAAGCAACAAAATCAATTTTGAGCCAAAAAAAACACGGGGGGGGGGGGGGGGGAACCAAGCCATGACGTAATCCTTCAAGACCGTCAAACACTTTTTTTTTGTGTTGCCATCTTACCAGCTAATGCTGTTGTTAATTCTCTTGAATAGAATGGAGATTTTAAAAGAGGTTTTACAGTAGACTGCCTTGAAATATGATTAGCTGCCTGTTTGTAGGGTTGGTTTGTATTCTAGTTTGTTTATCTATAACTTTTTTTTTTAAATTGGCTAACATTAGGGTTTAACATAACTGTTAAATATTAGCTAATATTAGGGTTTAACATACCTGTTAAATATTAGCTAACATTGGGGTTTAACATACCTGTTAAATATTAGCTAACATTAGGGTTTAACATACCTGTTAAAAATTAGCTAATATTGGGGTTTAACATAACTGTTAAATATTAGCTAACATTAGGGTTTAACATAACTGTTGAATATTCAGACACTAAGATATCTAGAAATCGCAACAAAATTTTTCAAGGACTTTTATAGTCCTTTCCTTAACACACAAATAGACCCCCTCAGCCGCCGTCTCAAGCCGCCGTAAGCCGCCACGAAGTCTGTAAGCTGTAAGCCGCCACAAAAAATGTTAAGCCAAGCTACCAAAAACATTTGTAAGCCGTGGGAGATTCAGAATTACTAATTCATGTCATTTTAAAGCGATTACGAAAATCGCATCCAAAAATTATATAAAACATTTTTATTTAATATTAATTTTTATCTTTTTTTTTTTTACGCCGCCATTGCCAGCATGGTAGGGTGTAGTGTGCCTACCACACCAGCACTGTTGGCGGCGCTGATGCACATCTGCCATCCCTACAGAGCGGCGGGGTGAGTGTGCCCGCTATCATCTGCCGGGATGTCAGAAAGATGGGTTTTATTCCTTGCCCAAAAACTGGCCAGACCAGCAGGGCGCGTGTACTGCTGATCGGCCAGTATGGCAAGGCGAGGGGTTTTTCCTGCCACTCGGACATAAGGGAGGGTGTAGTGTGCCTGTACCCTCAGCCCGAAATGGCAGGCTGCGCAGGTGTGCTTGAGTGGGACAGAGTGGAATGGTGTTATGTGTTGACCACATCCGTCACCACCCCCAGCTGTGAATACTGCGATCTCGGATAGTCCTCTCCTCATTGACCACAGTACCACCACCCTCGCAAGAAAGAGGTTGTTTTTTTCCTGACTAGAGAACCCTTATGATCTATCCCCTGTAGATCATGGTATATCTCACAGACCAGGATGGAGTGTTCATTCAAATATCATGCCAATATATCTATATGAAACTCTCCAACACAAATGAATTAAATTTACCAAGATTGTCAATTGTAGCATTAGTCAACCTGAGTCATAACGTTGGACATTTTTTTGCAAGTAGCCTAATATAATAACACTTGAAATCAAACTCATTTTTGTATTTTTACATTTTTTTAAAATCGGTTCTTAATTTAATTAAAATTTTTATTATTTTTTTATTATTTTTAACATAAATCTTTATATTAACTTATTATATACAATAAATCATAAAGTATTACTTATTTATTTCAAAATTGTTGTTTGTATGACTAGTAAAAGTATAGTACATAAATATTTTGACAGTTACCTTCCTTATAAAAAAATATCGGTGATACCCATTGTGATCGTTGGGATCCGGCTTTCAACAGGGGTGCTAGGTATTTTCCTAAGCCACTGCTTAAGCCGGCTAGCCAGCCATAACAATTCTAAGCCAGCCATCATCAGTTCTACGGCGCGGCTGAGGGGTCTACACACAAACACACCAAAAACTGCAGAAAAATACACGTTTGTTTGCTTCAATTAATTCACAAGTCCTAGTAATACGATATGTCTTATTGTGGACATATTAGGGTTGGAGTTTCCGACCTGAACGGTAGACACATCTTGACATAAACACCTGGCATCAGTTGGGCAAAGTGATTGTGATATATGGCCCGCGGTGACAGATGGTCAGGTGATGTGAATCGCACAACTGATGGTCCCGGGTTAGATGTTTCCCTGAGAACCAACGTCTTGTTGCAGGTCATGGTGAAAGTTCCCTCTATGTGGTGCCTCCATGACCATTGCACCTTTAGCGTTGGTCAAGATGACGGAATGGCACTGCGAAGATCATCCCATTGATGGTCTATATAGGATCTAAGAGATTGAATTATCTCACCCTATATGGACTTTACGGGCTAGGCTAGTAGCTCGATTGACCAGTAGCTGTCCATAATCTGCTATCAACGACTCGGCAGTGTAATGTCCTTCTGTTTTCAGAGTTTACATGGGTCAGCCAGGAGATGAAGACTTTTTTTGACGTTGTGCCCTGGAGGTTACCACACTGTCCCCTCAGTATGTCACGTAAACTAGAAACAAGTGAATTCTTATTTTAACTTCCCCATGTGATCTCTTTGTGAATTTTTTTCTTTTGTTGTTCTTACAATATGAAGAAACCTATCCTTTACACATACACATGGACGTCATATCTCTCGAGTGAAGGGAGTTTGTTTAGATGGGTGAGGGGATAGATAGTGGTGGACTTAATTGGGCAGTTGGGGGTGGACTTAAATGGGCAGCTGATGTAATTCAACAAAAAAAAATCTAAATGTTTTATTTAACATTTTTAGAGACCATTTTTGGCATGAGAGAGTGAATGAAAATGCGAGGCATTTTTATATTCTGATATCAGTTATTATTACATGAATACCATTGGTGAATGTGAATTTGTATGCATGTATTACAAAGTCAGAATGCTATATGCAAACTTTACTAACATGAGAAAAAATTCACTAATATAATGTAAGAGGTAATGTTACATATTAAAATGAACTGGTTAATATGTTTTGTAAATGAGCCGAAGTATAAATGCCACATGTCAAAATGAGCCAAAGTATAAATGTCACATGTCAAAATGAGCCAAAGTATAAATGTCACATGTCAAAATGAGCCAAAGTATAAATATCACATGTCAAAATGAGCCAAAGTATAAATGTCACATGTCAAAATGAGCCAAAGTATAAATATCACATGTCAAAATGAGCCAAAGTATAAAAGTCACATGTCAAAATGAGCCAAAGTATAAATGTCGCATGTTAAAATGAGCCAAAGTATAAATATCACATGTCAAAATGAGCCAAAGTATAAATGTCACATGTCAAAATGAGCCAAAGTATAAATATCACATGTCAAAATGAGCCAAAGTATAAATGTCACATGTCGAAATGAGCCAAAGTATAAATGTCACATGTTAAAATGAGCCAAAGTATAAATGCCACATGTTAAAACGAGCTTAGCGAATGATAATCACGAGATGAAACTGATCGTCACGTGACTGTTTTCAAAAGTCACCGCAGTGAATAACGAGTGTGACGGAAGTTATGTCTGGGGGTGGGCCAGCACTAACAACAAAAGATACAGTGTCACGTTGACCCCTGTGTGTTGTTCCCTCCCGTCCACAGACACCTACACCACCGAGAACGTGATGTTCAAGTGGCTGGAGGAGGAGCCGATCACATACGACAAAGAGATCGCCCTGAACACGGAGCTGCCCCAGTTCTCCATCGTGGCCAACACCACCGGCTCGTGCAACGGCACCATGGACTCGGAGTCACGTGAGTACTGACCCCCTGACCCCTGACACCCCCCCCAGACGTGGGTGTTGTCTTTCTATCTGTGATATTTATATTTTTTTTTCGTGGTAATTGGCGGGGAAAGGGGGTAAGCCTTTTTATTGATATACGTTTATATGTGTGTGTGTGTGTGTGTGAGGGGGGAGGGTATGTGTGTGTGTGTGGGGGGGGGAGGGGGTCAAATGAGTCTTTTTTGGTAATTAGCGGGGAATTGGGGGGGGGGTAAAGTCTTTTTGTTCATATATGTATATAAACGTGTGTGTGTGTGTGTGAGTGTGGGGGTGGGCTGGGGTCAAATGGATGGGATTGTTAGGTTCATCGAGTAATTTTATGTAAATGACGTAATCAATCTATTTTTATTTATTTTTTTACGAATTCCCTCGTGGTGACGTAAGAATGTCTAGGAGACTGAACAAACACTTGTTGACCAAACAGTCCAGCTTCACCTCAAGATATTAATTGGAATCTTTACTTTTTTGGTATTTTGGTTTCTTCCTCTTTTTTTTTCGTTCGGCTCTCGTGGGTGGTCTTCGTGACTTTCCGGGGTCCTGGCGCATGCGCAGTTTCGACGCTACGGAATCAGGTCATGAGAGCAGCAAATATTATTGCTATTACTGGGTCAATATGTCAATAGTTCCAGAGTCTCGGATTTCTGGAGTCTTGGTGTTTGAAGCTTGGTGGGTTTCGGTTGATCGTAGACAAACAAAACGATGAAATATTTAGAGTGGCTGATGAACAAATCTGAAAGCATTGAGATAAGTGTGTGTACAGATAGACGAACTCTCGAGAAGAGGAAAAGACAGAAGATAGATAGATAGACAGATAGATAGATAGATAGACAGACAAATAGATATACAAATAGATAGATAGATAGATAGATAGATAGATAGATAGATAGATAGATAGATAGATAGATAGATAGATAGATATAGATGATAGATAGATAGATAGATAGACAAATAGATAGATAGATAGATAGATAGATAGATAGATAGATAGATAGATAGATAGATAGATAGATAGATAGATAGATAGATAGATAGATAGATAGATAGATAGATAGATAGATAGATAGATAGATAGATAGATAGATAGATAGATAGATAGATAGATAGATAGATAGATAGATAGATAGATAGATAGATAGATAGATAGATAGATAGATAGATAGATAGATAGATAGATAGATAGATAGATAGATAGGTAGATACAGGACTCTACAAATAAACAGTTCTTATAGTGGTTCATAGGGTCACAAGATTTCAATTCTCATCCTTAAAGATAACTTTTAAATGTAAACTTTTAAAAAGTCCATTCTGATGATTTCATAGAGATAGCATGAACAATGACGACCGACAAATCAATTCAACTCCCCTCCTCCCACCCCCAACCCCCGCCCCCACGCCCCCCCCCCCTCCAATTTCCCCACAATGTGTCTCATTTCGATTCCACGGGCCACTATTGTAGTACATACAATATGTTCGCATAACTCTTGGCGTGCTTTGGGCTAAGAGTTGTCGTTCCTTGTTTCTAGACGTAAGTACCGACATCTGTAGTGATCAACTTTGACTGATGGATGTGAGCCGTTGTCCGTCTGGACGTGATGCATGAGGGTATGTACTGGATATGTACTGAGTACTGCGAATAGGTTCTGTTGGTAGGTACTTTGAGTACTTTTTGTTCTTGGTTGTTTTTTTTTTTCATTCAGCGAGGAGTGTTCTAAAAAAAAGTTTTCGGGGGGGGGGGGGGAATGACTTCATCCCCCAGTAGTCTGAAATAAATGGGACCAAGGTTGACCCCGTCTCATAGGTCCAGTGTAATTGGAACTTAACCCGATGGTCTAAGGACTAACATCAGAACGTGTGGGATTGACTGGCTGGGACTTCATGACCGCCTGTACAAACATTTAAAGTAAGACTCAAGAGGCACACAACACACACACACACATACACACACACAAACACACATAGGCACAAACACACACACGCACATAGACACAAACACATACACACACACACATTGACACAAACACACACACACATAGACACAAACACACACACACACATAGACACAAACACACACACACAGACACAAACACAAACACAAACACACACACACACACACATACACATAGACACATAGACACAAACACATACACACATACACATACACATAGACACAAACACAAACACATACACAAACACACACACACACACCCACATAGACACAAACACACACACACACACACAGAGACACAAACACAAACACATACACAAACACACACACACACCCACATAGACACAAACACACACACACAGAGACACAAGCACACACACATAGACACAAACACACACATAGGCGCAAATACACACACACATACACATATACAGACACACACACATACATACATACATACATATTTAACATGCCAACAAAGCATACGGTTTACTTAGTCATTTTTGGGCGACCTACTTCAAATTATTTGGCGAGACCCCCCCCCTCCTCCCCACATACACATACACACACTTTGGTAGCCACTGCTACATACCTTTCAGTTTTATCCATTGGCTACATAGTTTGTTTGGCTCAAGTAATGAACTTATGGTCGACAAAAACAAAATGAACATTATGAGCATGTGTTACTTAAAATCAAGAATGTTTGCCCCCGCTTCATTAGAGTTGTGCATACACACACACACACGCATGCACGCACGCACACACAAACACACATACACACACAGACACACAAATGATTTAGCTTACAAATTAATTCTCCTTCAATCAAAACAAGAAAAAATTGTAAAAATAAATAAATACGTTTACGTGTTTATCTCTAAATGTCAGTTTAGTTTATAATCAACACTTATTAAATATCAATTCGACTGATTGTTGATCCAGCTTGTGGCCAGTTAAATATGGATTCGTGCGCTAGCGTGTGTATAATATTATGTCTAAGCACTTGCCAGATTTTTGACATGTTTTTGAATTTGTCGTTGTTAGCTGTGCCATTTGCCGTTTTTTTTGTGTGTGTGTGACTTTCCCAGCTTTCCAAATACGACCTATCCAGAGCGAATAATATGTGTCCATTGTATTGGAATGGTATGTTTTAGTTCATCATATTACGATACTTGATGCTGAGATGTATGTATAAGAAAATAAATAAAATGTGTTGAAATGCAACCGAATAAATAAAATAGTTTGCAATACAAGCAAAGGAAAGATTGATTTGCTGTAATGGAACAAAAATGTCGACGTTGAGCTATAGCGCTAATTTGTTGACCGGTTCGGAAGTTAACAGCGTTAATCGAAACGTCGTTAACTGAAACGTCGTTATTCAAAGTACAATTGCCCACAAGTATAGCAGCGGCTTTCGGTAGTTCTTAAAATATATCAGCCTGCCAAAAATCAACACATTTGCGCTTACAGCAACCAGTCGTTAACCGAGTCATCCCTTTACAAACGAACAAATAAACGTACTGAGTTGACGTAAAAGAAACTTTCTTGTCGAATGAAAACTATTTCCTCTCCCCCCCCCCTCCTTTTCCCCGCCCTTCCAAATCCAGACCAATGATCCGAATCATGCTCAAGGCTTAATTCTTTGTTCCATTTACTTTCTCTTCCGTATCATTTTCAGCGAAGTTCGCCTGCATCGAAGCCCACTTCACGCTAAAGCGAGACATCGGTTTCTACATCATCCAGGTATATGTGCCCAGTATACTGATAGTGACCCTGTCCTGGGTGGGCTTCTGGCTGGACCTCGAGGCCATCCCAGCCAGGGTGTCGCTGGGGGTGCTGACGGTGCTGACCCTGAACACCCACGGGTCCAACACTCAGGCTCAGCTACCAAAAGTGAGTACATTGGTTGACTGCCGCACACATATGTGTGGCTCTTGAAATGTATCTACTGTAATACACAACAAATGATTTTTTTTTAATGTGAGAGTCTAGGGGAGACAACTGATGAATCCTAATTTATTAAGCCTGTTATAGTTTATTCCCCTTTGTTTACTCTTTGAAAGTATCTTTGTTCTCCTGAACAAAGCATGTTTTGGAAACCAGGAAGGGAGGGGGGGAGGATGGGCGGGTGGCGGGTCTACTATATATCAAAATGAATCCTTTTCTACATTATTCACCATGATTGACATAAGCACAGCTTTCAACTTTTTATTTTGGATTAAAAGGCTGATGTAAAAATTCGAAGTAACCCGAGCGGAATAATCCCCCCCCCACCCCCTTTTTTTTCAAGATTTATTCGATGAATTAAAAAAAAAAAAAACGTGGTACATCAATTATTAAAACAAACTTTCATGTGGGCAGCAGAGATTTTCACTTTGCTGGGTCAAGGGCTGTGTGACCTTTTCCAACAAGCCCTGGTGTTGATGAGACGAAACAATTTATTCTGGCCGAGTTCCAGCTGTCTGACGACCAAACACGAGACGTGTATTTAGGGTTCGAAAATTACGCGTAAGATTGGCGAGAGTAATTTACGCGTAAGTTACGTCAAAGTTACTCGTACCATTAATGCCCAATTACTTGAAAATGTATGTTCCTTTTGTTGCTCACGCTCACTGATTGCTAGTAGGTGTATTTTTAATAATGTTTTCAAAGGTTTTTACTTGTAATTTACCGGTCATACTAATTTGCCCGTCGTCCGCAACATCCACGTATTTCGTCGTGTACTGGCTGCATCAGCGGCTAACTTTGGCTGAGTAATACCGTCTAATACGGTCGACGCCGGACGGGTGCAATGCGCCGCGAAATACGGCCGCCGCGGATGCCGAACTCAGCAAAAGACGGCACACGCGATCAACGCTGGTGCAATCCGCAGCGAAATACAGACGACATGGGTGCAATACGCAGCGTAATACGGCCGACGCGATCGACGGAAGCACTATACACAGTAAAATGTTTTCTATACGTTTCATGACACTTGGAACATATATAGATAATCAAGGCCGTACCCAGGGTGTTATTGCTGATAGTAACTCATAAAAAATTGACAAATATTTGCCTTTAAAAACTTGGAACAGCCCCCCCCCCCAAACAAAATCCTGGGTACGGTAATGTAGATAATGTTTAAAAAAAATTTTTTTTTTTTGGATTTTTTTATTTTATAACCTCCCCGTTTGGCTTGCGGCCGCTTGCCATACAGCTCATGGCGGCATTGTGTGCTTAATCGAAAATTGTTATGATTTTGTCTTATTTTTAACCAGACTTTGGCTTCCTTATTGAAAATATTTATTTTATTATGTTTACTGAAACGATTAAAACAAAGAATATACTGTGCGGTTTACGCTGTTTTACCAACCGAATACTTCAGGTTTAGGCTTGTGGCCGGATGTAGATGGTAATCTTATTCACTGTAATTAATTAATCGCCACTGTTAACACAACGAATTGCGACAGAAACAATTAAAAATGGCCGTCAAATATGCATTTTTAAATTACCGTAATATACGCGTAATTTTCCAAAATTACGTTACCGTAAATTACGCGTAATTTACGGTAACTTAGCGTAACGTTACGCGACTTCGAACCCTACGTGTATTACACCCTAAGTCCCACAAGTCTAAGAACTTAATATCTCCGCCCCCCCCCCAAACCACCGTTCATATGAGATGAAGCTGACATAGAGCAAGCCGTAGATCTTAAAACTGTACACCGGCTTAAAAAAAAAAAACCGGAGCTCAATAAGTGTAAACAATGTGTACCCAGTAGGAGGACTCGTCCTGTCGTCTTATTTATCAAATTTCTCTCGGTCTATCATTATATCAACCTAACCCTCTCTACGCCCATCTAGAAGTCCTTCCGTCAAACCAATGTCCTGTTGTTTAAGCCCCATGTCCTATCTGTCCATAACCACCCTAAACAAATGAAATGTCATGCTCTCAGTGCCGGACTTAGCCTTGATAAGGCCCAAAAGCTATTTGAGATATGCCCCACCCCCTTTTCAAAGTCCAGATGTTATATGCCAGTGCCAAAATATGTAAGTATGTATGTATGTGACAGTCGCTCTTTTGGACAAGCTATAGCTTGTGTACCACGTACGTGAGCCCGTAACTGCCTGCTCTGATCTCCAACAGGTGTCCTACATCAAAGCCATTGACGTGTGGGTGGTCAGCAGCCTCATCTTCGTCTTCGCCGCTTTCCTGGAGTTCGCCTACGTGAACGTCCTGTCCAGGCGGGGGGAAAAACTGAACACCTCTTCTACAGTGACCGGGGAAGCAACAGCAGAGCAGAAAGAAGACAGCGCACCCATGGTGAGCCTTTCCATTCCCCCCCCCCGCACACACACACACACACACACACACGCACACACACATATCAAAGTGGATACTTTGAAAGTTAATACATGTATTATCAACTAGAAAAAGACAATTTGTTTGTTGCGCAGTGCGGCAAACATGTTTTCAAAACTTGCAAATTAATAAATGGCCGATCTGTACCAAGGGAAATAATTTAAAAAGTGTTCTTCACTTTTGGCAGATGGTTGTTTCCCTTAGATTTGATTAATGAGTTGAATGTGTTTTTGATTTGAAATTTGTATGTGTTGTGAATTAATTTTTTTTATTGATATTGTAATTTTACTTTTATCGTTATCGAAGTAGGAATGACTTAGTCGTAGATATCTTTCATTAGTCTTTCAATGATACTAAATTTTATATTTGTCTGAATGTAATAAAATGTAAACAGACATTGTTTGGCTTCTTCCCCTTCATTAAAGTACCTACTTATGTATTTAACTATTGTTCTTGGCCATTACATGTAATTTGCCCTTGACCATTACACGTAATTTGTTCTTGACCATTAGATGTAATCTATTTTTGTCTCTATCCAACAGATTAATGGAAAAATGTCAAGGCAACCTGGGGCCCCCAACCCGGGGGCCCTGTTCAAACTACGAGCCAGGCGAGTGGACAAAATGTCAAGAGTGCTCTTCCCTTTGTCCTTCTCAGTGTTCAATGTACTGTACTGGCTCATCTACCACTTCTCATAAACTGATGACGTCATCGCGAGTGATTTGTGAACGGGGAATGAAAGAGGGAAAGAGAAAAACGGAAAGGAAGAAAAATAATAAAAAAAAAAACAAGGAACAATTGAAATCTTACAGTCAATACTTTTACTGTACTTTACTTTGTACATATATTTTTTAATATCATCATTTTTTTTAAAATAATGTATTTATTTTTAATGAAATTTAAAACAAAAAAACAACCTACAGTAGTCTCCCTATGACCTACTTACCATTTCAAAATTTTTAAAAACCCAGATTATATTGGACCGAAGTTAAATAATTTAATTTTCTACTTTAAAAAAAAATTTGCTTTAATGATTAAAAGGCAATTTTAATTAGTATGCAAATTGAATTAGCCTTTTCAGACTTTTAGTTATCCGGAATGTCGGATAGTGGAGATTTTACTGTATATTTTTTGTTACTGTGCAATAGCGTGCCATTTTTTTATCAGACTTTTTTTATTGGAATGTATACACAGTTTCATTATTTTACACAAAGTGTTTTGTTTACCTATGAATTTATTTGTGCATGTTACATTAAATTCTTTTCTTAATGTTCCATGATATTTTTGAAGATGTAGATATTTTATCACTAGTCTTTTTCTCTTCCACACAAATGAAATATAAATAATTTCTGTGATAATTAATTTGTATCTATGATTATTCATATTATTTATTTATCGTCTGCTGATTTACACTTTGTCTTTAACTGTTTCAATCATATTTTTTTTTTTATTAAATTGATATTTCTCTTGATATTTTCTATGCTCTTTTCACGGACCATTTTGTATTTTTTAAAATTTTACCTGGATCGCCACTACTTGTAGACTGACCATTAGCTAAGTGTGAAATTATTTTTTTAATTATTTTCTGTAATTAATAAAACAATGTATGCAATGAAAACAGAATGATATGTTCTTCATTCACCCTAATTAAAAAACAAAAAATTAACAAACAAAAAAAAAGAAAGTTAATGTCATAGTGTAGTTGTGTGTACTACGCACATATGTGTGTGTGTGTGTGTGTGTGTGTGTGTGTGTGTGTGTGTTTTGGAGTAAAGACAACATTTTAATAAAAAAAAAAGGAGATTTTGTGTAGGGTAGTTAGTATCTATATATTTAACCTGGTGAATTTTTTTCAAAATTGTACACAAATTTATTTGATAATTTCATTTTTTCTACATGATCTTAGACTTTTTTTCTTCTGTCAATCTGGATGTATTGATGAACATTTTGAACAATGTACTGATGAACATTTTGAACACTGTCGGTACTGATAAACTTTTTGAACACTGTACTGATGAACGTTTTGAACACTGTCTGTACTGATGAACATTTTGAACACTGTACTGATGAACGTTTTGAACACTGTACTGATGAACATTTTGAACACTGTACTGATGAACGTTTTGAACACTGTACTGATGAACATTTTGAACACTGTATGTACTGATAAACATTTTGAACACAGAACACAAAGTTTTTATTTGACCTTTTTGTTGTCTCTTGACTTGCTGACCTTTTGTTGACCTTAACGTGACCGCTTTTTATACTACTTTTAAAATCACCTAATTATTAGCAGCTCACTGTGTGTCCATTATTTTGTAAATAAGTATTTACCCCTTTTTAAAAAAAAAAAAATTAAAACTGCTGTTTACTGTTTTATAACTATAACAATCTTAATGCAAGGGAGGGAACACTGCTGTGTAAGATGATGTGGTTATTGTTCCTTAACTAAAGATGAGTCAAATTAGTTCAGCTACAATCACCTTTTTCTTCAAACTCGTTATTTGCAGATTTTTTTTAATCTATTAATTTTTTTTTAATTACTTTATGGAAATCTCACGAATTGTTAGACGAATCACCTGAACAATGGTTATGACATTGCAAATAACATTTTACATCATAAACTGTCACTATCTTTTGCCTGGTGTAATTTTAATCTATTTCAGCATTATACATGTCTGATATGGCACACTGCACAGCTGGTCATAAATAATCTTTTAGAGTACAAACAGCGTGGTACAACAGGCATGTTTTTCTACTTCACAAACAGCTGTCTATTTTTTTCAAACAGCGCTGTACAACATATACAGCTTGGTTCATTACCACTACTAGCGGAGACCATGTCTTATTGACAAATAAACAACAATCTTAAAATGCACAGGTCAGCTTTGTTTATAAAACAGTTATACACCTCCGTTGCCACCACAAAACATCATAACAGCTGCTCCCACATAACAGCTGCTCCCAAATAACAGCTGCTCCCACATAACAGCTGCTCCCACATAACAGCTGCTCCCACATAACAGCTGCTCCCATATAACAGCTGCTCCCACCTAACATCATCATAACTACTCTCATATAGCAGCTACTCCAACATAACAGCTGCTCCCACCTAACATCATCATAACTACTCTCATATAACAGCTGCTCCCACATAACAGCTGCTCCCACATAACAGCTGCTCCCACATAACAGCTGCTCCCACATAACAGCTGCTCCCATATAACAGTTGCTCCCACATAACAGATGCTCCCACATAACAGCTGCTCCCACATAACAGCTGCTCCCACCTAACATCATCATAACTACTCTCATATAACAGCTACTCCAACATAACATTACCTCAGCCACTCACACGTAATAACTACTCCCACAGAACATTATGACAGCTACTGCCGCATAGCATCATCTCAGCTACTCCCACATAGCACCACCGCAAACAGAAAAACATCACAGCTACTATCAAATAACATCACCACAGCTACCAGCACATTACATCATCACAGCTACCAGCACATTACATCACTACAGCCAGTGGCGCAACCAGGGGGGGGCAGGGGGGGGCTTGACCCCCCCCCCCCTTAAACAAAATCATCAATACATATTTTACTATATAAAGATACTAAAAAGACTGTCAAACTGTCTTTTTTCAATATGTGACCTCCCCCCCCCAGCATTTTTTGCTGGTTGCGCCACTGACTACAGCTACCAGCACATGACATCACCATGGCTACCAGCACATGACATCACTACAGCCATTTTACACCCCTACAAAATGTAATAAATCACAAGCATCGTCTTAACCCAAACCTCAGTTACCTGCTTAAGTCAAAGGTCACTTTGTAAACAACACGTTCATTTGGTTCAGTTTTTTACATTTTAAATCATGTGACACTTTTGTTTACATTCGCATGTTTTAAAATTTTTAATTAAGCACAACTACGGATCTAAGTTTTAATAATTGAAGCTATTCTTAACCTATTATATTCTAATATTTTTTTTTTATTATTGAGATATTATTATAGCTATACATTTATTTTCTCCCATTATCAATTCTGCGGTCTTTCGGGAATTCTTGGATCATATTCTATTCAGACATGAGATTCAATAGACTGGTAACTCTATCCTGAAACTCACAAGGAGATGTGGCAATTCGTTTCCTAATGAATGGTCTGAATTGTTATTGGACAACTTCTGTACTTTTGTGGTTTGTCCTATCTAAAAAATCTGCTAACCAGGGACGAGAAGTGGGATTGGCCTTTCATAGTTGATAGAAAATACACCATTAATGGTCCTGTGTTTATTGAATATAGTTAGCATAACTATTCATAATAAAATAACTACAAGTTCAGATATATATATAATTTTCATTTATATATAAATCTTATATGTTTTTAGTCTAATAAGTTATACAAATACACAAATCTACGTTTATTTGTGCTTTGTATAAAGCATAAAAACATCAAATACATTTTTCTCTAAGAGTTATGACAGGCAACACTCACGCCCCCGTTCCTTCTAGCCATCATATGAACGTAATCATTTCAATAACAACAATATTTATTATTTGGTTAAGTAGTCTTAGTTTAATGGCTCTCTTACTAAATGACTTCTTTACTAAATTCAGCCTTAAAATTACTACTTTTAATAAAATGTTGAAACCACCTAAAACTGTTATTTTGTAACAGGGGTAAAAGTAGAAAATGGAGCCAGCAATTACAGGAGCAGGTGCATTAATAGCAATGAACTGAATGTTGACTTCTCAACACCAATAAAGTTTGTTAGTGATTTTGTTCAAATTGCAAGTAATTAATTTTTTTTAGGAAAGTGTAGTTATGTAATGTTCTATTAGTTAACATTTTGTTTGTTATATGGTCTCTTAGAAATTTCTTTCAAATGAACTCTGCAAACACATTTTTTGATCTGATATTTAAATTTGTTTGAAATAAATTTGAATTAGTAATAATTGTTTCCTGTTGTGTTCACGGTGTTTGTTTTGTAATTTGTGTGTGAATGAGAGTATAGTAATTTGCTTTGAGCGTAATGTATGGTTGTATCAGGATTATTGTACCTAGATAGATAGATAGATAGATAGACAGACAGACAGACAGACAGACAGACAGACAGACAGATAGATAGATAGATAGATAGATAGATAACTAGATAGATAGATAGATAGATAGATAGATAGATAGATAGATAGATAGATAGATAGATAGATAGATAGATAGATAGATAGATAGATAGATAGATAGATAGATAGATAGATAGATAGATAGATAGATAGATAGATAGGTAAAGGCAGACAGGTAGACAGACAAGCAGGTAGGCAGACAGAAAGACCGACAGGTAGGTTGAAACAAAACTCACACACACACACACACACACACACACACACACACACACGTAGCGACTGAACACAGATATATCGAGCCGTGTAGTCAATTATACTATTATATTGCTTATAGCTTCAATTAATTGCCGTAAATAAACAGCCTTCTGAAAATAAGAAGGAACGTTGTGTGTGTGATCAGGGCCGCCGAGAGGAGGAGGGCAGGGGGGGTCATTGTCAGGGGGGCCCGCATCTGTAAGAGGGCATAAATGGGGCCCGGCAGCCCCGACCATGTCAATTTTTTTACGACTCATTGTTTATTAAGGGGCCCGCCATGATGTCCTGCCCTGGGGCCCGTGTTGGCTCTCGGCGCCACTGTGTGTGATGTGTAGACAGAATGGAAACTAATCTATGTAAACCTCTTTTAAGCCTTAAAGAACCATCGGGGCAGTTGAAGTGTAGAATTCATCTGTTTCTATAACCTCGGCATACAAAGGAACTCTGTAGTTAGCACAACGCCCAGCCACCTTTACTTCCCCAACCTAAAAGTCAAATACCAATTTCAAGCTGAGTGAACTTGTGGGACTTTTACCAGGACCTAGAATAATTCCATTAGTTCTCACCAAGGATCGAACCCCCGACTCTCAGGTCTACAGTCGACGATCTACACCACTCGGCAACCGGTCCCACTATAGAACTAAGGTCAAGTCTGATAAACAGTACATCCTTACCGGCTGTCTAGTGTTGTTTTAGTCCCAGGTCATATTTTAGTTTCAGTTTTTATTTCGTTTTTTCTGTAATAATTTTAGTTTTCGTCTAGTTTTAGTCTTGCTTCTAATTTTAGTTTTAGTTTTAGTTTTCGTGAACGAAAGCAACACTATATTTTAGTTTCAGTTTTTATTTCGTTTTTTCTGTAATAATTTCTGTTTTCGTCTAGTTTTAGTCTTGCCGCTAATTTTAGTTTTAGTTTTAGTTCTCGTTGACGAAAAGTCAACATTTTCGTCAACGAAGGTTTTAGTTTTAGTTTTCGTCAACGAAAACAACACTAGGGCTGTCCTCAATATCCCTTTCAATGCTACAGAAGGTGACAGCACTTACAGTAACACACTAACCACACACGCACACACACACACACACACACACACATACACATAGACAACCACATTGCTCACTTTATGACTTATCAACAAAATAACACAAAAAAAACATTTTGAAAACAAAGTCCCACTTTTGTTTTTTCAGCGATTCATTAATTCGCGATAACTAATCTGCGTGTTCATCGATTATGTCATTCGATTGACAAATTAGGACATTATCAAAACGTTCTAATTCTCTCTCCCTCTCCCCCCCCCCCCTCCTTTTTTTCTCTGCTAGATCTAAACATCGGTATTTCGTAGTGAACTACGGATAGAAAACACAACATAAATAGTAGAAGAGCTCTCCTGGAACTAAAGTTTGTTTTGTACGTCATTGATTGTTTAGGTTTTTGTATTCTCCTTTCAGTCCCCCGGATTCATTTGTTGATCTAACGATTACTGCTGGGGTCCTGCGGTTAATGAATTACGTCACTTCGTTAGCTTCGTCGTCTGCCTTCGGTTAAAGGTCGTGTACTGCCATTCGGAATACTGACATATATATATATATTATTCTGACTGTGCTAAGCTGGTTTACTGTGTCAACGGCTCTCAAATGAGTTTAGCCATCCAGGGGAGGTGGGAGGAGCGGGGGGGGGGCAGGGACGAGATTTCTTGTAATACTTTAATGGGTATACTATTTATTAAATGGCGATTGTGTAAAGCGCGTCGCCTATGGATCAGAAGGGCCCCGGGCATGACATTGTTCCCTGGTAGACCTACATTTAAATGGGTCACTGACATTGATTAAGGAAGTGCTGGTCACATAGTCCTTCCCTCGTGGTGCCAACATGGACAATGCACTCTCGGCCAAAGTGAGGAATGAAAGATTTAACACAGCACAAAATAAAATAACTTCCTGACAGTGGTTAATATCAGTGGTCCCCCCCCCACCAAGCCCCGGGCCGCGAACCGGTACCGGTCAGTGGATTAAGTGGAACTGGGCCGCAAAAGAAACATTAAATTATTTCCTTTTTTTATCCACTGTGGTGTATTTCTCTCTCGAGAAAGAACGATTTTCAAGAGAGAGAGGTTGACCAGAAGCTCAACGGCTGTGAGCGGCTGTGGCTGTGGGCAGCTGTGAACGGCTGTGACCGGCAGTGGCAATGTAAATCTAAAATATAAAATAAACAACGCCCCCCCCTTCCCCCGCCAACCAGCGGGCCGCGTGAAATTGTCAAACGTTGACCGGTCCGCGGAGAGAAAAAGTTGGAGACCACTGATCGATTGGATCCAAGACAACGGTGAGTAACTTTTCGGTAATTCAAAGCCACATGAAAAAAAAAAATACAATTTTAAAAGTCCGCAGTTCAATTATCATCATGTCTAAAAATAAACCAAGAATAAATACATTCAAAACTTGTATCAACATTTATAGAGGTAAAGAAATCAAGGAACAATTATTTTGTTTTTTCTTACCAAATGACTGTTGTCGGTCTGCGTTTTTTACAGATAGTTTGACAAAGTGTAGCCACATGTAGCTTCATGTAGCAGTTTTGTGGGTTTTAGTTACGGGTCATTTTGGCATATGGATATTGGTGAGCACTTTGCAATGTTAACTCCTCAAATATTTATGTTTTAGTAAACAGTTTCACAGTTGTGTGTGTGTGTGTGTGTATGAGCTGCCAGAATTAAGTTAGTGTTTGTCGGGAATACAAGTATATACAGATACACACTGCTATACACTGCTACACACTGTTATGTAAAGCCATATACTGATATATTCTTATGCACACTGAGTACATAAAGGAGCGAATGGCTCGATGGAGATACATTTTATCGTCAATCCTTATGGTTTTGGGTTTGATGCCCATGAAAGCCAGTTACTTTTCCCTCAATGCAAATGTCTTTTTATTCACCCTATACACATATACTTTATACTTCTGAAACACATATACTTTTTTCACATTTTACACATATACTTTATACACCTGAAGCACATATACTTTATTCACATTTTACACATATACTTTATACACCTGAAGCACATATACTTTATTCACATTTTACACATATACTTTATACACCTGAAACACATATACTTTATTCACATTTTACACATATACATTATACACCTGAAACACATATACTTTATTCACATTTTACACATATACTTAATAAACCTCAAACACATATACTTTATTCACATTTTACACATATACTTAATGCACCTCAAACACATATACTTTATTCACCTTTTACACATATACTTAATGCACCTCAAACACATATACTTTATACAACTTTCTTGTGTACTAGACAAACAGAGTTCTCCTCCCTTTGTCTGTCTCGACTGTGATGTCATATCACATGGTTCATCTACCATTACCGCTTTTCTGATTACGTCATCGTGAGCAATTATGATAAGATTTGGATTTCTGTCTACAAAATTATAATGGCAATGTCTTTTGAAGTATTTTTTCATATATGTACTTCAAAATACACACACAAAAAAAACATATAGCTACAGAAACAAAATATCAATACAAAAAACAAACGAGCGGCTAGAACAGGTCTATTTTGTGTTATAGCAAAAGAAAACAAGAATAATTCTGGATTTATGTAGTAGCTATCTGGGAACCATTGTAAACAGAATAAAGCGGACATAAAAAAAAAACATACAGAGAGAGAGAGAGAGAGAGGGGGGGGGGAGAGAGAGACAGAGAGGGAGAGATTTTTCAGAGACTGACCAAAATTGAACAAACACTAATTAATTGATGGCCAAATCAATCAGGGTACAAACTGTGCGGTGTACACCAGAAGATGTGACATATTACACTAGAAAGTGGGTCACTTGACCCATAGCTGTTCTCATGGATAGCTCAACCAACTAGGCAGCTACACTTGGGGGGGGGGTCATTTTTGGACTGGACACATGGAAGTGTAATCTAAGAAACTGTCAGAGGCCTCGAGCTAAAATTATTTAAACTTTATAGGTTGTCCCCAAAGTGCCCTGGTCTAGGGCCCCCCAAAGAACACTAGTCTAGGGCCCCCCAAAGAACACTAGTCTAGGGCCCCCAAAGAACACTAGTCTAGGGCCCCATAAGTACCCTAGTCCGAAAAGGTAGGGACGGATCTATCACAGTGTGACAAGTTGGGGGGGGCGAGTATATGGACAGTATTATTACATAATACAGTAGAATTTGTGACATAATACAGTAGAATTTGTGACATAATACACTTAATGTGTAGTCTCATCCAGGCCCGTAGCTTGCGGGGGGCCAGGGGGCCGGGGTCCCCCTGCGTTTTGTCTGCCCCCCCCGCATATTTGTTCTACTTAGTAAAATGTATGACCTCCCTCCCCCGCTATTGCCTGGCCCCTGCTGTAGAATGCCTGGCCCCTGCTGTAGAATTTTCACGCTTCGGGGCTGGTGTCATCTGTTCTAGACTTGGTGGAACAGACTGTCGATAGACAAATATAGTGTAGTGCTGATGTTAAATCAGTGGCGTACCTGAGGGGGGGGAGCGGTGGGTGCGGTCCGCACCGGGCGGCACTTTTTATTACTTTTTAGGGGTGGGGGGCGGCAAAAATGTATAGATTAAATTGAAATACCTAAATGAGAGGGCGGCAAAATCGTCTTCCGCCCTCGGCGGCCGATACCCACGCTACGCCGCTGTGTTAAATACATACTGTAGCACTTACAAGATTTACATTTGGCTTGAATATGTCAACACCTACAGATTTAAAGTCGGTCTGAATATATTATTAGCACTTAGAGCTGACAGAGGTCAACTAAGCACTTTAAGTTGGTCAGTCGGGGGGGGGGGGTTATCCCATATGCAAAACTGTTTTCCACTGGCTATCTTCGATCTAGATATGCGGGAAATCCCGACAAGAGATGAAGCCCTTTTCGGTGCCCAGTTCTGCAGGAACCCCCCCCCCTCAGAAACACACACACACACACAGAGTCAGAGTAGGGTCAAAAAGTAATGTCACAAATGTAGATGGCAGACAAAATACTGCAGTGATGCTTTCATTGAGTTGCAAAGTAGGTCACTGGAGAGGACATAAGTAAACAAACACATGTCGTCATGGTTACACAAATCCGGCCCACACCACCGCACTGCTTTCGAAATGACGTACACAGCATATATAGCATGATCAGCAACCTGTGTGTGAGTGTGTTTGATACGTGTTTGTGTTTGTACACACCAACTGACGGGACAGACACAAAAGTCATTCAGCAAATCAATATTATTGCATAGCGACCTCATTAGTTTTCATTGTATAAAGTTTGTCTCTCCCCCCCCCCCCTCATCAAAATGACGTCTACCAGAATATCACGCAGAACGTCACATCGGACTTAATAGTGGACATATCAGAGGACATCATAAGGACGTCGTACCGGGTATCTGATAGGACATCAAATGGACATCGCATAGGATATCATAAAGATCATCAAACATTACAGCCAGCAGAACGTCCTACCGGACTTAATAGTGGACATCATACAGGACATAACAGGGGACGTCATAAGGACATCGAACATGACATCATAAGGACATATTAGAAGACAAGTACACTGCTTCTCAGAAAACACCACTCATGACATAATACAGAGGACTTAATACAGGACATCCTTTCACAGCCTGATCCGAATGAAAAAGATGTCCCAATATTATGTCATAATAACCTGACCATATTAAAAAAAATACATGTCAATTATCTTTTCTTGTTGGCTCTAACGTGCCCTGGGGTTGAGTCACTTGTAAAACCCGTGAGTCCGATGATCTTAGAGACCAAACGGGTGATTTAAGTCCTCGTCCGCCTCACGGCTACTTCAGAGAAACAGCGGAAACTGGAGTAGTTAGTGTTTAGAACTATCGGGCACCGTCTCTGTTCTTTGACTGTGATGTGGAAAAATCAAATCAACCAAAATGGCGGTTTGAATAAGAGGCATTGAAAACAAAAAATCTCTTGTATTATTGGTTGTTTTTTTTTTCCTATTTGTAGTGTCTGACGTCATCTGTGACCTCCTGCAGACGAGAGATGACCTTTTTCAAAATGACATCTTCTCATGTGAAGAGCTCATTTGTTCCGTTGTCAAGATGAAACTTTTGCAAAGAAAAAAAAAATAAAGCTGAAATTGAAAGGAAATTAATATTTAGTAATTTTTTTTTTTAAAATAACAAAAAAAAAAAACAGAAAGCTCAGAAAAAAAAATGATGAAAAAAATTTTTATTAATATTTTTTTTTAATGTTATTCTTATTGCTTAACTGGATCACTAGGACAATTTGTCTCTTTCAGTTGTTACAAAACTAAAATAAAAATGGTAGAAAGTCGAACTTGAAGACGTTTACTATCAGAAAACTTAATATTCAAATAGATGGGTTGTTGGGTTGGGATGGTTGGGGTGAATTTCTCTTTTTTTTAGGGGGCCGTAGACTGGGACCTCCTGATTTTTAGTGGGCCCTAGGCAGAGAATTCAGAATTTATTTAGTGGGGCTCTAGGCAGACGTAGTCAAAGTACCTCATCAGATTTAATACTAACATATACTGGAAGGGCCCCTTTTGTCAGAGGATGGGGGGCCCAGCCTGTTTGCCCTTCCATAAAAAAAAAACAATTGTGCGTGCGATAAAGAAAACACCATGATTATTGGAACGATTCCTGAAACATTGTAACGATTCCTGAATATTGAAACGATTCCTAAATGTTGTTATTGTTGTATTAACTGAATGTATATAACTGGCGATTGAGAAAATAATAACTTCATACTGATGTAAGAATAGATAAACCAATGAATTCTTATTATACATTTAAAAAAAAAAAGTTCCCAGGCTAAATTATTATATAGATCAGTGAGCAGGACCCGTAGTGCACTCTCTGGTAGGTATCGATTCCCCAGGTTGAGCAGTAGTATCGAAGCGCTGCAAAAAGTATCGCAGTCTTGTGTGTTCCGGAATCGATTACTGGAGAGAACGTGACACAACGAGGGCAGTGACGTATATTCACGTCAGTGGCTAGAAGGCGATACATTCCGCGTTTACCAGTGATACGGAGCTGTCACGTGGTACATTTTTACCATCTCTCTCTCTCGTTCTCTCTATCTCTACTGTCACCAACACTCACGTGTGGGTTCAAAATGTGTTTTTCTCCCTTAAACTACAAAATACCACTCGAAACATGTGTGTTATTAAATAAATAAAGATCACGCTTCGGTACATTTTTTTTGAGGTGTTTTTTAAGTTCAGCTGGTATTTGCACGTGTGGAGCTGATACAATTAGTCAACAGTTCATTTTTTCTTTCTTTCTGCTGTATCAAGTTGTTAGCTATGACTGTGTCGTTCCAGGTGAGTTTCCCCATGAACATATCTCTGACCCTCACGCCTGTCCATCTAGTGCATTGCTTATAAAAATGGCGCAGTAACTGCTGTGACGTCACACTTTGACTGACGTAGTATTGGTGGCACGGCCTCGGAATGACGTCATCACAAATGAAGCGCATGCTGATGTGGTGTTCTTGAACAAAATCGTTGTTTGATTAGTTTAATACGTGTCATGGATATAGTCACGTGTCGCTGAGCTCCTGAAGGCGTCCGCTTCCGGTAAGTGCCATTTTTACGTCATTTCAGGTGTAGATCAGCTTCAGTGAAAACCAGACACACGCCGCTGTTGCGATAAATCCATAAAAACTTCACTCAGAAATGTTTCGTAAATTAATGTAAGTAAGACGCTTATTGACGTAGTAGACACAAATTTATCTCCTTCGCTGTGCGCTGTTAATCAGTCTTTGCTGTTGTAACTTTCCTTTACGCTGTCCTAGCGGATAAACACGGCAAGGCATTCTTGATCTCTCCCGTCCATGGATACATCACATTCTTGATCTCTCCTGTCCATGGATACAACACATTCTTGATCTCTCCCGTCCATGGATACAACACATTCTTGGTTTCAGCGGTCCATGGATACAACAACATTCTTGATCTCTCCCGTCCATGCCATACATGGGGTTATTTTTTCCCCCCGAAAGAATGAGAAGACAAGGGGAAGTTACTCCGTGTTTTTTCTCAGCAAGGGTGACAGCTTTTCAAAACTAAATGTTATCCCCCCCTTTTTTTAAAATTTAAACCTCGATTTCGGTTCACAAATCTCATTTAACGAAACCGAAGCTCCGCGCTTTAATTCATAACTTTATTAATTCAACTTCTAGAAAAAATACGTAAGTGAAGTTGTCAGTGGCGATTGGGGGGGGGGGGCAATCGGAGGAGGCGGCAGGCTCAGAGTGAAGTTGGGGGCCCCCTATAAAAGATATAAGAGTTAATAAGGTAAAAACTAGAGTTACGTTTGTGTTATGCATGGGTCGGGGGGGGGTGGCAGGAAGCTGGCCCGGTGTGTGCCCACCGATAAATACGTCCCTAGGGTTGATAAGACTTTTATTAACCATCACCCTGAGATACATTATGCCAACGCCATGGTTTACCGCATTTACCTCCCCGTTTTTTTTTAAATAATTTAATCTGGTCCCATTTCCATCCCCAATCCATGTTATTAAAAAAAACCGAGTTTTGTCCATCTCTGATTGGACGGACAGTCTGTACGTTAAATAGAAGGATTTAGAAATATAAATACATATATATATGTACATATGTTTGACAAGGTATCGTATTCATTGTCTGAATTCAGGTCAGGCTTTATGAACAGATTCCCTGATTAGACGCTTCCTGGGTCCGCTGCATGCAATCTCTGTAATTGCTACACCCCCGCCATTTCCCCCCCCCCACACACACCCAATAATGAGAATGCCAGGATAAAAATAAAATAAATATGGACAAACATTGTGTAGATTAAGACAAAAACCTCTTCCTGTTTCTATTCGGAGAAAGGGTCAATTGAAACAAAAATCTTACAAAAATCAGAATGTCATTCTTTTATTTAGAAATGTTTCCCTGATATTCCAATAAAGACCATAATTTGAATGAAGATCTGACAGAATTTAAAATAGTACCCCCCCTCCCCGCCACCCCACCCCTCCCCTTTATCAAATTCAGTTTAGCATTTATATTGTAATCTTAATCCTTTCATTTTATTTTATTTTAATAATTCAGAAGAATTAGGTCAAATCTGCTGATTACGAAGAAATGATTTTGATTTTTAGGCGGGCTCATAAAATGATAACCGTTGACTTCAGTGTGGCGTTCAGTAGGGTGTTGGTCGCCACCACCACCCCTCCGTGGCGCCCACCCACAGAATTTAGATTCGTAGAAAAGAGTTATAAATTTGTCTCAGAACTATCTTGAGGATTAAATGGGGTCATATTTACATCTTTTTTTTTTTAAATTGTAAAAGTTCCCTTTGTCCTACAGGGGTGGTGTCGAACCTATCGCGCTTTCAATTTTACTTGATTTACTCACCGCGGATCGAACTTTGGATTATCAGGTCGATAGTGTAGATCGCTGGACCATCCTTACTCTGATATTTAGTTAATTAGATGGTAACAAGGACATCACCGACGAGTTTTTTTTTTTGTCTGTACAAGTAACCTCCCCTGATTTAATTAAAAAGTGATATTTTAATTAAAACTAGAAACATTATAAATTAATTTTATTTTATTTTTACGCTTGAGATATTACCAGCTTTTTTTTTAAATTTATAAATGACAAATTATAAATGAACTATTACTGTAATACATTTTAAATACATATTTTTAGCCCACATAATGTCTGACAGACCAATCAAAACCATTCCAAACGTTTACAGCTTAAGAATAAAGTAAGATAGGAATAGTAATTTTTTTTTTCCAAATATTTTAATCCTGTAATGGTGAGCACTTTTAATCTGAAACTCGCTATTCGGACAGTTTTTTTTTTTACAGTCCTGAACTTTTCAACTTCACCATGGCCGATACTACGATGACCATGGAGGCACTATAGGGGACACATAGCTGGCTGCAGTCGCTGGCGGGGGGGGGGGGCAACTAGCAATATGCACCACGTCATAACTGTAACTAACCCACCACTGAGTCCTCAGAAACTCTGCCCCCCCCCCTCCATAAACACGGTGATTTAATATGTAGGAATCGAACCAGGATCTTTGCAGTTGGTAGGCAGAAGAGCTAATCACCGCACCACCACCACCACTACAACATTAAAAAATATATTTTTCATTGAGGGCGTCATGCATGGCATTTGTTTTCCCCAGAAAGTGAAGGTTACCTCCCCCTCCCCCCCCCCCCCGGTCTATACACTCCTTATAATTAGACATCGTTGTTTGCTTAAATTATTTACTCACTGTGAAAACGTTTTTTTTTAAAAAATCATTGTTTTCTAGAACCTTTTCTTTCAACCAGCCAACATGTATTGAGAAAAATCAATATCTGACAAATAAAGAATAGAAAAAAATGAAACCTAGACAAAAAGATGACACCAGTTAAAGAGTTCAATCGATGAGGAAATAAGATTTGTAATAAGTCAAGGGTGCAACTAACATATTTTTAATTGAAGGATAGTAAGAGAGAGAGAGAGAGAGAGATAGATAGAGAGAGAGAGAGAGAGAGAGACAGAGAGAGAAAGAGAGAGAAAGAGAGAGAGAGAGACAGAGAGAGAGACAGAGAGAGAGAGAGACAGAGAGAGAGAAAGAGAGAGAGAAAGAGAGAGAAAGAGAGACAGAGAGAGACAGAGAGGGAAAGAGAGAGAGTGAGCGAGAAAGAGAAAGAGAGAGTGAGAGAGAGAGAGAGAAAGAGAGATAGAGTGAGAGAGAGAGAGAGAGAGAGAGAGAGAGAGAGAGAGAGAGAGAGTGAGAGAGAGAGAGAGAGAGAGAGAGAGAGAGAGAGAGAGAGAGAGAGAGAGAAAGAGAGAGAGAGAGAAAGAGAGAGAGAGAGACAGAGACAGAGACAGAGACAGAGAGAGACAGAGAGAGAGAGAGACAGAGAGAATGAAAAGGATTTGGTTCCAATATATACAAAGTCTCTTTTAATAATGATAGAAAAACGATTTTTTCTTATGTATCGTGTTTTCAGGTATTTGTAGGAAATTTAACTTTTTAAACTAGAACAACAATAGTCTGAGTAAAACAAAAAAAACATACACTTTTTACAGTGCCCTATTTATATTGACCTATTTATTACGTCACCAACACAGAAACACTTTTCCGATAACTTTATACTTAGCGATTATAAGAACACTAGATCAAAGACCCGGTACCCGGACCGGCGAGAGACTCCTTATAATTAGGTTGTATCCCTTTGACCATCTTTACAACTTTACACAATTTGCGCACTGCTTGCAATTCCCAAGACTATTTTTAGCTAAGCAAGAGTTCACTCCCCTTGAGTGAGACTATTTTTAGTCGCGGAAGTTATACACACGCACGCCAGGCTGGCCGATTATGTATCAGATACCCCAAGAATCAGATGACATTTTTAACAAAACAAACGGATGACACTGCCTACATGGCCCAGAGAGATAAAGGGCCAACGATGGCCCCCCCCCCCTTTTTTTCTGTAACATGTTTCCCGTACAAGAATAATGAAAAGAAGGTCTGTGGTAGACAAAAGAAAGGTTGCATCAACGGTAGGGCGAGGTGGTGCGGGGGTGGGTGGGGGGGGGGGGCTTTTGAAGTCACTTTGAACGATCTCACACGTGAAGGTGTTGGCTTACAAATGTATTTGAGAACCTCTGATACCCTAATCATAATTGGTGTTGTCTGTTGAGACTGACAGACAGAAAAAAAACATTCGTATAAACTGTGCTCGGCCGACATAAACCACAGGGAGTCTAGTTGTGTGTTTGTTTATTTTACTCGAGACAATGGTTGTTTTATAGTTTATACACTATGTACAACGGGGGAACTCAACCAGTTATTGATTAGAATAAGGAGAGTATATGGATAGAAAGATAGATAGATAGACAGATAGTAGATAGATAGATAGGATAGATAGATAGATAGATAGACAGACAGACAGACAGACAGACAGACAGACAGACAGACAGACAGATAGATTGATTACAGATTAGCTTCTAATCGTTAAAGCAAGTGTATAGATTATTTTAAAAATTTAGTCTACATACACAAGTAGCGATGACAGTGTCCGTTCACCTGTCTGTATTGACACACCGTCTGCATCTCAACACTATAATAGCTTCCCCTTGGTCTCCGTCGTTACTGTATGACCTACTTATTGTCGATCCCCCCTCCTCCTCCCCTCTGTCCACCGTGGTGCACTGCCCTTCGTAGGCTTGTCACTTGAAGAGTCCACACATAGACACACACATACACACATATATATATATATATAAACACACAGACACATACAAACATACAGACCCATAGACTCACACACATACACACAATGACACAAAAACAAACATACAATTTTATTTTTTTTGCCCTGTAATAAACAACCTTTCAAATGTATCGCCTGAACGATGCCTGTATTATTATTTTTCCCCATTCAGCAAATCGATATTCAGTATCGCGTTTGTGCGTATTCGAAAATGCGATACTTATTGCATAATCTTTTTTTTTTTGGTTCGTAACAGGGGAGATGAATGGTTGAAAGAAGTAAAGGGAAATAAATCCAATGGGGGGAAAAATAGCGAGAAGTAATATTTGAATCAGTGCAACGGAAATAGATTCCCTGTTTACGTTCAGATAATTAGATATACCATTTTTTTTAAAACAAATTAGATTGATTGGTTACGGTAAATAATTGATTGAAAGTTTGATTTTAATAAGGGGGGGGGGGAGAGAATTGATCAGATAGAAGAGGAGAAATCACTAATGGATGCTGTGAAATAAAGTTGGTTCGCCCATGGAATCTGTGTAAGATCTACACTCGTCCTTCTTTAATGAAATCGTCTGCTTTCGGCCAAAACAACAACAGCAGTATGGTTTGATTCCGGAAGTTAAATTGTCCTCGCGCCAGAGGGCTGAAATTTCACTCGGTATCGATACGTGTCATCTGTAAACTATTCTGATGTGATGTGCAGTATCGATGCCACTGTGTCGCTGATATTTTATTTTTTTACTGACTCGGATGTCATAGTTCTTTAACGAGAGAGAGAGAGAGAGAGAGAGAGAGAGAGAGAGAGAGAGAGAGAGATAGATAGGATGAAGGCAGGGCCGGCGCCAGAGTATTTGCCGCCCTAGGCGAACCTGTCGCACTCCGCCCCCACTAAAGGCAACTAAAAGAACTAATATTTAAAGTAATATTATAACTTTCACGAAGGAAAACTATGATGTCGTTTGTTTCAATAACTATTTAAGTTGCAACATAATCTATACAATGTCATGTATAATTGTGTTTTATGGCTATAGGGTACAATCGTAGGCCAATTAAAAAAATCTATAATTAAATTTCAAAACTTTATTGTTCGCGCTTTTGCTTTAGAAAATGTAGCAATATCATGTTCGATTGACACAGTAGCTAATCCAACAAGTCTTTCTTGTAGCATGGACGTTCTCAAATATGTCTTTCTTAGTTTGAGTTTTGAGAAGCGTCGCTCACCCCACTGGCCACAGAAACTGGAAGTGTCAAGAGGATTCGGAGAACTATAACAGTGTCGGGCACACTATCTGTTAGATTATTTTTCTATATAAAGTTTAGTACATCCTGTGGCGATGCATACCTTGCAACTCGTCTTGAAACGGCTTTCAGTTCACTGCTTAGATCAAATGCGTCAATGTCTTTGGAGTCTCCATGTCGCAAAGCTTTCTCAAGATTCAAAAAATGTTCCGTAATTTGCCTGCTAGTTTTATTTTGTAAACTATGAACACCATACAGGAAACAAAACACCGAACTAATATTTTGCATCAGAGTGAACCTTTCATCAACCGATTGTATGACCGTGTCAAGAATAGCGAAGTAAAAGTTTACTTTGAATTTGTCTTTTGGATCATGAATGGGTTCATCGTCATCTCCTTCATATGGAAATTGTTTCTTCTTTCTTATTTTACGGGTCGGTTCGGTTTCGAAAAGTGCTGGTATCTCTAAATTGACTGCGATTTCAGCTGCAACTACCAGTGTTTTCTCATACTCTGTGTCATTTCTGCGGTTTACGAGAAACTTCTTTGTTTCAGCCAGATGATTGATGATGCCATGTATATTTAATTCTTTTTTTTTTTTGAAGTTGTTTACTAATCATGTTGATCTCAAACAACACGCCATACCACACAGCCAGAGAAACGACAAGCTTAAAACTAAAAATGGCTTTTGCAATAACCCGCGCATCTGTTCGTGATGTATTACCAGATGCTCCCGTTAAATTTGTGTCATCCGCAATCTCTGCCAGAGCATTGTAGATATCACCAAGCTGATAACGAAAAGGTATTAAAGCATCAATTCGACTTTCCCATCTTGTTTCACTCAGTGGTTTAACAGTGAGATTAGAAACATGTCGAGCTAAAACTTCCCAACGGCGAGTTGATGCAGAAAATAATGTATAAACACGTTGCACTAGATCAAAGAAGGTTGTTGCTTCTAAGCAACATTTTGCGGTATCATTTACAGCCACATTCAAGGTATGTGCACAGCAAGGAACAAACAATGCTCGTGAATTGACATCTAAAATTCTTCTTTGGACACCATTGGCTTTTCCCTTCAAATGGCTGCCATTGTCATAGCCTTGACCGCGTAAATTTTCGATAGATAAAGACATCTCTTCTAACTGCTTAAGAATAGTCATGCCAGCACCAGTTGTCTCTTTTCGAGGCACAAAACCCAATAAATGTTCCTATACAGATGATGGTGCTGCAGTGTCATTTTCTGGATTTGAAATCACATCCACAAAGCGAATGATCATGGTCATTTGTTCAACATGACCAGCAGCTGGTGTGCAATCTAGAATTATTGAAAAGTACTTAGCATCACGAGCAGAAGCCAGAATTTTTCTTCGCCCAACCATGCGGGACAACAGCAGCAGCCTGCAAGACGCAATCCTATAAATATAGATAGATGTGTCGCGTTTGTGGAATTCCCAAATACGTCATAGAAAGCATGACGCATTCAACAACGTTCGACAACTCGGTTTGTTTTCTGATTTCTTTTATAAAACCAGATTATTTTAATTTCTAATACAATAGGTTTTGTCCTGTTATTTAATGAAATATATTAAGAATTTCAATATTAATAAACTCTTAGCACTAAAATATTATTCAATCCATGTATCATTAAAGGAATTCAATTGTTTTAATATCTCTATTTTTACGTCTTTTACTACCACGGCTGCCGCCGCGGAATTTTTGCCGCCCTAGGCTGTCGCCTAGTCCTGCCTAGTGGTTAAACCGGGCCTGGATGAAGGGAGGGTTGGTCACCCCATACGAACCTCACGTCACACAATAGAGGAAAAGACTCGTTGAAGCCCACAATATTCCAATTTCACGTCTGTCTCGTTTGATGCAATTATGTTTTCATTGGCTAGAGATTCAAAACTCGGCATCTTGTTATGAAAACGCCCCCTTATTGTGAGCTGTAAATTTTGATCAGACCAAAAGGGGGAGACAAAGGGAGATCACTGCCGGGTGAAGAATTTGAAATTGGATTTAAAAAGAAAAATAATGTCACAAGCCTGCGGGCGTTCTAAAATGTGACAAAAATATAGAAACATATCCAAGTATGGCTGTTGTTGATTGTTGTTATTGTTGTTGTTGGCTGATGTGTTTGTTGTTGTTGTTGTATAAAGAATTTGGACGTATAATATCCATATCAAAGTTTTGTGATAACTCCGAACGGTGCTGGGTTGCACAGAATAATTTATCAAGTGACGTGTCACGTTTGTTTTTCAGTACACTCTATGTCTGTATCTGTCTACAACATAATGTCTCACATAATCTACATCATAGCTATTGGTGGTCTGACTATGAGACCCAAACCCTCCACCCCATAGCTAAGGGAGGGCCCCTGTTGGGATTATTATTTCTAAGCCACCCAGGCAAAGTTGATGCAACCTCAGCTCTTGACAGGGGGGCCCGGGATAAGAGGATCTATCAGTTAATGTTGGTCAGATGATGGGTCCCCTATTATTAAAGTTTAACAGTGGACAATATTTCCAAACAGCAGCCTTAACAACATTTACGTGAAGGGCCCCCCCCCTTAATACCCTTGCCTTGGGCATCAAACTACGGCCCGCTGGACGAATTCGGCCTGTCAGGAGATTTCACACGGCCCGCAAACGGTTTTTGAATTTACCTCTTGCTGAAGAGGGAAGCACAGCACTAGCTTTTTGTGTCATGACGCTTACATTTAATTTACATTTGTTCTAGTCAACACATCCATCCATCCATCCATCAATCAACTTTTTCTTATTTAGGAAGCCCGTGTGGAAGGCGGCTCAAAAAATATCTCCTAGAATATTGTGTGGAGGATAAACTGGAACGTAATTGAACACAATCATGTAGAATAACTAGAACATTTTGTGAATGATAAACTAGAATATAATCTACAAGATTATCTATAGCCTATCACATAATCCATTTCGACAGCGGCAAATACACACAGATAATCAAAAACACACAAATACACTAGCGCTCATTGCAAACATACACATACACACACACACACACATATATATATATATATAATAGATCAGAGGCCCGGTTCCCGGACCGGCGAGTGACTCCTTATAATTGAGTTGTATCCCTTTGACCATCTTTACAACTTTACATCATTTGCGCACTACTGGGAATTCCCAAGACTATTTTTAGCCAAGCAAGAGTTCACTCCCCTTGAGTGAGACTATTTTTTAGCCGCGGAAGTTATACACACGCACGCCAGGCTAGCCGATTATGTATTAGATATGAACACATACGTATGTCAGTGTATGTGTTATGTGTATAGACAGCTAAGTGATAGATTAATTACATTATTTAGGTAGAGCTTGAATTGAACCGGGGAAAGAACTAAAATTCTCCCTCATCTCTCATTTCTTTGGATCGTCATATTTATGTCATTCTCCAGGCAAGGCCGTTCTTCTTATGGACAGGCTATTTAGGTGCCTCCCTCCATCCCGGGACACAATACCTTTTTTAGCGCCACCCCCCCCCCCAATTCGAAAATCATATAAATTATTAAAAGTAAAATATATCATTTGTCGCCCCTTTGTGGGTAGCGCCCGGGGCATGATACCCCCTTTCCCACGCCTCGCTACGCCACTGCCTTCCACAGGGCCTCCACTACCAAAGCAGCTCCCCCCCCCACTGGCAAAAAAACGGTCCACTCGTTCACATCACCATCAAATTCAGTTGTACCATGACCACTGACTAAGGTTTCTAAATATCTACGTCACTTCTCACACGGTCATTTGAAAAATACAAAAAAAAATAATCTCTAACCAAATCCACCACAACGTCAACACTGTGTGTGAGGAACGGTTTTGAAACAATACAGCAATCTGGCAATCGAGCCTTGTTTGTTTAGAGACTATTTTGTACACGTCTATCAATAACAAATCAACAAGAAGTGGCGACCCAATGGAGTCGTCATCATCCACGACAAATCTTTACCGAATTTCAGTTGATTCACTGGATAAGGAAAAAGCCCTAACACGTCAACGGCGGTGGGCGGGGCTTAGTCGTGATTCACATCGTCATCAATATTGTTTACAATCGTGGCCAATCGTAACCGGAAGTTGGCGATTCGGAACTGGCGGTGTATGAAACAGACGTGTTGTGTTGGAGGATAAGGTTTCATTAAGAATTGTGTTTGTTTGTTATTTTTGATTTTTGGAAAAACAAACATTGTTTAACAGGTTAAGGACAGGAGCGTCACGAAAGAGGGCGTCTTGAAGGGGCGCCACGAGAGAGGGCGTCTTGAGGGGGCGCCACGAGAGAGTGCGTCTTTAGGAGGCGTCACAAGAGAGGGGCGTAACTAGAGAGGGCGTTACTAGAGATGGCGTCTTAAGGGGGCGCCACGAGAGAGGGCGTCTTGAGGGGCGTTACTAGAGAGGGCGTCTTGAAGGGGCGTCACGAGAGAGGGCGTCTTGAGGGGGCGCCACGAGAGGGGGCTTCTTGAAGGGGGCACCACGAGAGAGGGCGTCTTGAGGGGGCGCCACGAGAGGGGGCTTCTTGAAGGGGGCACCACGAGAGAGGGCGTCTTGAGGTGCGCCACGAGAGAGTGCGTCACAGGAGAGGGCGTTACTAGAGAAGGCGTCTTGACGGGGCGCCACGAGAGAGGCCTTTTTCTGTAACCTTTGAATGATTTCTTTGGAAACATTGCTTGATTTACGACGCTTTCTACAGAAACTCATACCAGCTGTTGATCAACTTTATCACCACACTGGATACATTTGTACTAAATTGTATCTTCAGGGCGTCTCTCTACGGGTTGGTTTCACACCCGTTGATGTGATCAGGGCCAGCCTTGGGCCGATTTGACCGATTGCTCCAAATTGGGCCCCACGCCTGGCAGGGCCCCACAATTTTTTTACATTTGGCATATAACTTTCAGTCATGGCTCTTGTCGCAGGCTATAAGAGGGGCCTCCTCGCAAGTGTCCGTTAAATTGGGCCCCGCAATTCCTAAGACCGGCTCTGGATGTAATATTGCTTAAAGCCATGCAATCTTCAGGAACTAAACAAAAAAACCGCTAAAACAGAATGATTCGGAAATAGCGTTATAATATAATACATTATTTTTTCCCCTCGGCACTCCAAAACACATTATAGCGGCGGTACACCCAGCATCGTCACAAAACACATTATAGCGGCGGTACACCCAGCATCGTCCCAAAAGACATTATAGCGGCGGTACACCCAGCATCGTCCCAAAACACATTATAGCGGCGGTACACCCAGCATCGTCCCAAAACACATTATAGCGGCGGTACACCCAGCATCGTCCCAAAACACATTATAGCGGCGGTACACCCAGCATCGTCCCAAAATACGTTATAGCGGCGGTACACTCAGCATCGTTCCAAAACACATTATAGCGGCGGTGCACCCAGCATCGTCTGTCTCCGGCACACCAGTGTATCGCAGCCTATATTGCACCATCTCCCGGCATATTGTCCGACACAGTCACCCATCTAACGGTTTTTAAAGAGAAAAGGTGACTCCATACTCTCGTCACTTTATGACCCTTTCCCCTAACCACACACACACACACAAACATACCCTTTCCCCACACCCACACACTAGCACCCTACCTTCATAGATCAGGCAGGTCCAGTCTCACGACCATATGGCTTAAGTCCAACATCATACTCTCTCTGACGACAAGGGTGTTCTACAAGGTCATTAGTTTTACTGTACGATTGATCTGGGCAGCTGTTGAGGACCCCTATGAGGGTGCCCTTGGCTTGTCGCTAAGAGTATGAGGGCTGACTCAATGATGATCCGTATTTGTATTTGTGTTTCTACCACACACAGTCTCAACAACAATTAAACGTACAATACGTGACGATGATCAATTCAACGAGTCGTGTGTACAACACCAAGATATATTTATTTACACAAAGGCACTAGTCCGTAACAGGGATCTGGTGACTTATCATAAGCAAAGATAATCCAAACTGCAATTACGGGGGTGGGGTAAAAAGGGGGGGGGAACTGGAGCACGGGAACGTATATTATTATACATGGTATAATATATACCTTAACGTTAGTAATACTATTAAGTTAACGGTTGGAGTAAGACAGATTAGTCACAACCCGTGACATCGGCAGCAAAATAATTAAATCCTTGTCCGGTCTCCGTGGCGTGTTAACAATTAAACTTTAAATCGAGCTTTGTAGCCACAATGTGTGCCAAGCTGTTAACGCCTTTAAATACGGTCTATCTCCTGGCTGTACTGTTGCAGGACCTACTAAAGCTCTAATTCGAACTTACATTCTGTATAATAATACTGAGTGGAGTTCTCATCGCTATATGGCAACTAGAACAGCGCTCTGTTAATATTTCGTTAATACTGTACAATGAGTACGGCTCGATGCCCCGCATACGGAGCTGTCCGTGAGGCCCCGAGCGGTCAACAGTAAAAGCTATTCCACTTCGGGCCCCCACCCCCCAATATCCTAGTAAAACCAATCAATCTTTTCGTCTCTACGATCAACGGTAACGAAAGTTAATGACCTCACTTTGCAATCACGTGACGTATTCATCACTTGACTGCACGAGCCAGTGACCTTGGCTTAGTGAGATATAGGCCTAATGACAAATCATCTTAATCCTTTTGTAAACCGGTACTCTTTAAAAAGATCTGCTGCACTTCCTGATCAGCACAGACTGATGACGTAATTAAATTCCAATTTCTTCCGCGGGCATACTCTCGTTATAAAAAAAAAAACAAGGAAATTAATCGGTTCAATAAATATGTCCAGTAGCCAGTTTTAGCGACAAAATGTCTATGATTCTACTATCTGCGCACGTGTGTATGTGACGGACATAGATCCAGACAGAACGGACAATCTAAATGGAAGAAATGGACAGTTCTGTAAAAGAGAATATAATCTAACGATTGTTAATTACTAATTTTAATTGGTGTATTTGGTTGAAATGCGATAGGCCATTTTTACGAAAGAATCAACCTATTGAATATTCAGCCAGCTATAATAGGTTGCCTGAATTAAGTTAGGAATGATCAATCCGGTATGTCGTGGCAACAGGGCGTTGTGCTATCCGCACACACTCAATATGCCGTGGTTAACAGAACCAGATGAATTATCATACCGTCTGCCCCGGAGGCACTTCAGGTGTAAGGGAACTTTTTTTATCGGCCTCAATACATACACACAAATATTAAGCGTGCATTCTAAGATGGTGATAATATGCATGCTTACTACACAACATACAAACATAACTTGCCCTAGATTTAAGATGACCACATAACATACAAACACACCTTGCGGTAGATTTAAGATGACCACACAACATACAAACATACCTTGCACTAGAATCAAAGTGACCACACAACATACAAACATACCTTGCAATAGAATCAAGGTGACCACACAACATACAAACATACCGTGCACTAGAATCAAGTTGACCACACAACATACAAACATACCTTGCAATAGAATCAAGGTGACCACACAACATACAAACATACCTTGCACTAGAATCAAGATGACCACACAACATACAAACATACCTTGCACTAGAATCAAGATGACCACACAACATACAAACATACCTTGCACTAGAATCAAGATGACCACACAACATACAAACATACCTTGCACTAGAATCAAGATGACCACACAACATATAAACATACCTTGCACTAGAATCAAGGTGACCACACAACATACAAACATACCTTGCACTACATTTAAGATGACCACACAACATGCAGACATACCTTTCTCTACATTTAAGATTTATTTCATTAAATACACAATTTTTATGTTGCGCGTTTAAAATTTAAAACACTTTAATTATTTTTTTTTCACTTAATGAAGACTCTAAGCTTTCCGTTGGCAGTCAATATTGACAAGGGGAGGGTGGGGGTGTGGGGGAAAGGAAGACTGTACTACTGAGTCAGTTCTTAGAGTGCACTTTTTATTGACTTGCAGAGCGGGATGGCTCTAATCAATATCTGAGATTACTATTTAACTGAGGATTGGTTTGTCGTGCGGTGTAGAGCGCTCGACTGTCGACCGGAGAGTCGTGGGTTCAAACCTCAGTGAAAACTTTGGGATCTTTTCAAGTCCTCGTGTAAGTCCCCCCCAAGTCCACCCAGCTTTATATGGGTACCTGACTTTAAGGTGGGGCTTGACGCAATCCCTTTATGTGCCGAGGTTACACTTCTTCTACGCCGATGAGCTGAAGGGAACTTTACTTTTTTTTACTCTGTAATTTCTGCAGTCTTGTATACATGTAAGTATGTGTATTTATTTGTGTGTGCCTGTGTTTACGCTCGGGTAGTCTAGAGATGTTAAGTTCATTCAAAACTAGACCATTACATATATTCCACCCATTCGAAACTTGACCATTACATATATTCCACCCATTCAAAAACTTGACCATTACATATATATTCCACCCATTCAAAACTTGACCATTACATATATTCAACCCATTCAAAACTTGACTATTACATATATTCAACCCATTCAAAAACTTAACCATTACATACATTCCACCAATTCAAACCTTGACCATTACATATACATTCCACCCATTCAAAAACTTGACCAATACATATATATTCCATCCATTCAAAACTTAACCATTACATATATTCAACCCATGTGTGTACTTGTGTGTCATTTTTCAGCCAGTTGCAAAGCAAAAAAAAAAATAAAAACAGCTTTTATCAAAGGCGGATTAAAAGGGGGGGGGGGGTTGACAGTCTGAAACTTTCTTAAGGGTCCCCCCCCTCCCGCAAACCCAAATTTATACCAACAAAGCCTGTAATAGGCGCATTTTAATATCTCCCTTCATTCTAAGAGCCCCAATAGTTTCTGGAGCCCAACCGCCCCATTTTATATCGTGTGTCTTTAATCATCTTTTTTAATCCGATATTTGTTTCTTCATTATATTATTTTTAGAAGTTAATTAAAATGAACGACCCAACGGACGTTCGCCATTTTTTTTTTTTTTTGCAAAATTTAAATTAAATTAATATTACATTAAATATATCAACTACGTGGCATGTAGACTGGCTGCTTGTTGGGGGGGGGGGGGGGAGGGAAGAGAGAGATAAATCCCCGGTGTTATTTTATTTAGAATACCAGAATACAACTCCGGGTGTCTTGATGTCTCAGTTACCTCCCCTTGGTGTAATAATAAGTCATTGAGCAATGTCCTAACGTCGGTATCAATGTTTGTATTGTGTACCCCCGTCTGCAAGCCAAATAACTCGCAGACGTGAATATAATTGAGGTGACATGTTGCATTTCATAAGGTAGAGGAGATGGAGGGGGGGGAGGGGGGAACATATTTTTTTTTCTTTTTTTTTTATTGACACAATTTTGTGGTTCTGAATTTTTTCATGACTCGCGACCCACTTATAAAAATGCTCGCTAATTTGTAGACCGACCTATGGGAGAAAAAAGGTGGGAATTAAAGAAATGAAAGGTTATGAAATATTAATTGCGTATATTCTGGGTAAAAAATGATATACTCACGTGTACAGTTTGAGAATTACTGCTCTGTCCCCCAGCGTTCTACTCTACCTGCCCTGAAACTTTTTGAATTCTTTTTTTTAGTTGTATCATTCGCACCAGTGGCACTGACATGACGTTATGAGATGTGTAGTCAGACAGACAGACGGACAGATAAATATATATATATATATATGAATGTATGTAAATAGATAGATAGATAGATAGATAGATAGATAGATAGATAGATAGATAGATAGATAGATAGATAGATAGATAGATAGATAGATAGATAGATAGATAGATAGGTAGGTAGGTAGGTAGGTAGGTAGGTAGGTAGGTAGGTAGGTAGGTAGGTAGGTAGGTAGGTAGGTAGATAGATAGATAGATAGATAGATAGATAGATAGATAGATAGATAGATAGATAGATAGATAGATAGATAGATAGATAGATAGATAGATAGATAGATAGATAGATAGATAGATAGATAGATAGATAGATAGATAGATAGATAGATAGATAGATAGATATGTGTGTGTGTGTGCATGCCCACAATGTATACTTAACAAAAACACTACAATATAAATAAAGACCCTAACTGATATTTCTTTCGTTTCTTTTAAGTTTAAAATCAATCAATTTAAAAGAAAACACAAAGAACAAGTTTTTTATCGGTGTGCGCATAAAAACAACAACAGGAAGTTGTGTATTTTGTATTGTTGTTAGTAATTGTGTCCACCTCCTTAGTACCATCATCTAGTAGATATACAAATATATATTTATTTAATATGTCGTTAGTCAACCAGAGAGCTGGTGGTGTTTTGTATGTAGGAACCGGGACACTTGTTGACATATAAGTGTAAGTGTGATATCTTGATCAGGTACATTTGTTTCACTTCCAAATTTATTTATTTTAAAAGTAAACAACAACATCCTTTATAGTACTACAAGGAAAACATTTTAACTGTTTGTTTGTTTCAATTAGAACGCAATATTTAAACAAAAAAAAAAGCCAGATTCCCAGTCAAGTGCAAATGTATGTTTTTAAAGTATACCAGAACTCTGGTGTGTTCAGAATAGAACTCGTATGGCAGAGGATGGTTTCTGTAGTTCATGAATAACCCGGGCACGTTTCCCTCCTTTGTTTGCCCGTAGAGGGGTTTAGGTCTAACTTAAATGTCGTTTAGGGTGATGTTGATAGCTCTTTATTGCCAAGTGTGCTGTTCCCTGGTTGGTAGCTGAACATTGTGAGTCACAATATCGAGCTGTGCCTGTGTGTTCTATGTTCGAGTCCATGGCAGGCTGAGCGGACGGATGGAATGGAATGGGTGGATGGATCTATGGATGGATGGATGGATGAGATGGCATGAGTAGATGGGTGGATGGATGGGTGGTTTGCTGAATGAAAGAATTGAGATGGAGTGGGAACAGAAGCGGATCTAGGTTGGGGGGGGGGGCAGAGGAAAATATTGCTCCCGTTTATAAACACGTTGGGGAATAAAGCTACCAAATATAAAATTAGGGTTAGCGGGGTGGGGGGGTCTCTCAAAGTCGGGGCGCATGGGTGTCATTAAATCCGCCTCTGGTTGTTCTAGATTCAGAAAATAACAACCGTGGGACCGTTAAGAATTCAACGGAAAGCACCCCCCCCTTCCATTCCACATCACATTTGATGCTCCTAAAACAATAATTTCATCGGTCGGGGCCCCCTTAGGTCTATAGGAGCTACCCACGCGCCCCACCCAAGTCCAGTGATAACAACGCCGATTGTTAACAATAGATACATCATATGTACTGCTGCATTCATGCACGGGCTGGTTTATATCTGATCATCAGCGATTTGTTCAGTTGGAAGTGTTATTCAGACTTCAACCCCCCCCCACCCCCACGTTATATTGATTTCAGTGTTGCGTCCACCCGAAGCTGAAGTAGAACACAGGAGCGTCGCCCAGACCTTGTCGTCATCACGAGAACTAAAGATCTAATAATAATAATAACCATTGAGGCTGCCTCTAGATGTAAATAATGGTAGCATATATTATATTTGAATTAATGTGTAGCCGGCTTCTAGTGATCTGTCTATCCGGTGCTAACTTTAAAAAACGATCCGTTGAAAAATCGCCTCGCTATACAATGTAGCCCACCCCTGCCAATAACATCGTGCGACAATAAGCAGATGAAACCGGTTTTCTCTCGTTCTAACCGCCTCGCTAAATGACAAAAGGCCCTAGTAACAATAGTCCTAAAGTTAAAACTAAGATGTTCAAACAAAAGAGAGGTTCACGTGATTATTTCTTCTTAAGGTGTTATCGCTGGGGCTCTTTTTTTGGCGGGGCGGTTTTTGGCGGGTGCAGATCAAAAACCTGTGTGCTGTGTTTAGGCTGGAGCATTTGTGTCTCTTTGTCTTATGTCAGATGAAAGTGACAGCGAGATTCTGAAAATCCGCCATCAGGAACTGAGGGAATGTATCGGTGGCTCAAGTTTGGGCTGCTCCAGCTGTTGTGCGGAGTGTGCGGGCTGTTTTCCTGCCTCCAAAATATCTCAGTTTGTTGCCGAAGGTGACCACAGATTTTTTTTTATTTTGTAGTGAATTTAGGAAAGTTGGTAATTTGAAAAAAAAAAATAGTTTAATGAAAAAGTGTACAAATAGCAATGTTGGCTATCTTTTTTTACACTTCGATATAATAAGACAGATAGAGAAGGTGAGAGAGAAAGAGCGTGGGGAAGAGAGAAAGAGGTAGAGGGGTGGGATAGAGAGAAAGAGGTGTAAGTGTGTGAGAGAGAAAAAAGAAGTTGCGTAACCATTTATAGGCCTGCAATAAAAAATTTGGCGCTAACATCTTTGTCAGAGGTGTGTTTGACAGATAGTAGCTTATGTCGTGAGGTCTTATTGGTAGAGGTGGTTTTTCTTTCGGGGATGGGGCAACTCCCCATATTTCAGGGATAGATAGATAGATATATAGATAGATAGATAGACAGACAGACAGACAGACAGACAGACAGATAGATAGATAGATAGATAGATAGATAGATAGATAGATAGATAGATAGATAGATAGATAGATAGATAGATAGATAGATAGATAGATAGATAGATAGATAGATAGATAGATAGATAGACAGATAGATAGATAGATAGATAGATACGCCCCAGTATGGCGCCCGGAGCATCTCCGCGATGCCAGTCATAGATGTTATGCTGGCTAATCGAACATAGGCGCCCTTATCGATACTATAGTTTAGATAGACAGTATAGTTTAGATAGACAGTATAGTTTAGATAGATAGTATAGTTTAGATAGACACTATAGTTTAGATATATAGTATAGTTTAGATAGATAGTTTAGTTTAAATAGATGGTATAGTTTAGGTGGATAGTATAGTTTAGGTAGATAGTATAGTTTAGATAGATAGTATAGTATAGATAGCATAGTTTAGATAGATAGTATAGTTCAGATAGATGGTATAGTTTAGACAGATAGTATAATTTTTTTTACTAATTTTTTTTTTCACGGAGCCTCAAAGTGCTGGCGCTCCCCGGGAATCACCGAATGTGTTTGGCAGGCCTACCCCGGACCCCCTGCAGCCGCTACATCGAACTGCCAATGTACAATGCGCTAAACTGTAGCATAAATACTGCAGTGAATGTTGTGTAGCCACTAGGCTTCCGGAGCCGGAGCCGAGGAGCCGGGAGCCGCTATTTTTTGCTGGAGCCGGAGCCGACAAAATCTGGCGGATCCACGGCTCCCAAATGTTTTTTTTTTACAGCAGAATTTTTTTTTTTTTAGCTTTAAAATTCCAAATTTGTTTGATTGTTTGCCTCTACAATTTGAAATGTTGTTATTTTTACGAAAGCCACAACAATAACAGCGTTAAAATGATAGCGTGCACGCACATCACCACAATAATTCTTTAACGGGGAATCGTTTTGCGTTCGTTTTAAATCTTGTTTACCCTCTGAAATTTTTATAATGGCATGTTATTTTGTTATATATAAAGTTAAAACAGTTTTATTTCAGAGAATAATTGTACCAATCATTTAAAATAAATTTTTACTAAGACGACAAATAGAACGCGTCATTTCGTATTATTATTTGACCGCGAATCAGGCCCGTAGCGTGTGTGGGGGCCAGGGGGGCTTAGCCCCCCTTGCGTTTTGTCTGGCCCCCTCTGCTTATTTGCTCTACTTAGTAAAATGTATTACCTGCCCCCCCCCCAGCTATTGCCTGGCCCCTGTTGTAGAATGCCTGGCCCCTGCTGTAGAATTTTCACGCTACGGGGCTGCCCCATAGTCAGGAACTTGAAAAATATACGCATGTCGGTTTTACTAAAAACAAACCATTTCAGTTCCTCCAGAATCATATCATTATTTTCGACCGAGGTTTCACTAGTCGCCAGGCAATAGCAGGGGGGGGCAGGTAATACATTTTACTAAGTAGAACAAATAAGCAGAGGGGGCCAGACAAAACGAAGGGGGCCCGGCCCCCCTGGCCCCCCCCCCGCACGCTACGGGCCTGCATAATTTTTGCATAACTTTTTATCAGCGGCATGTTTGCGTGGCGCAATTACAAAAATTTTTGTCTCGTGTGATACTATCTTAATAGAGAGCCGGAGCCGGAGCCGTCAAATTTGTGGGAGCCGGAGCCGGAAAAAAATTTGGCGGATCCGCAAGCCTGGTAGCCACACAGGGCGCTGAACTAGGGAGGAGCGCCAAAAATTACGTTGTGCGATTTTTCGCATTGTCCTGATGTGGAGTTGAGCGCCGTACAATTAACTCGCGACGGCTTGTTTTCGGATGAACACATCGCGATAAAAATGTCTTGTCATTTCAACTCAATGCCTGTCAGTTTTATAGCCCCCGCCCCCCCCCCAATCCCACTCAATGAATGCACCCACCCTGAGATCAAAACTCTTCCTGAGACATTGAGTTCAAAGTTCAAAAGCTCAGTTTTATTTTTTCCAGTGAGGTAGATCATGACCAAAAATTCAGCAGCACAGAACAGCGGAACAAAAGGTGGAAACGATTCATGGGGTGCGGCTCGTCAAGTAGAAAAGCGGCGATGGGGAAAACTGAGAAAAGTAGGTCATTTCTGTTTTTTTATGTCAGAAATCGGCAAAAGTTGGTCATTTTTGGTGGTTTGTTTCTGACTTAGTAAACTGCATTTTATTTATAAGTATTGGCTGTAAAAATAATATAATATATAAAAATATATATATAACAGATTAATATCTAGATATCAGACAGACAAATAGATAGATAGATAGATAGATAGATAGATAGATAGATAGATAGATAGATAGATAGATAGATAGATAGATAGATAGATAGATAGATATTCGGGATCTTCTTAAATTTACCTATGTAGAGGAAGAGGGGGGAGGGGGAGGGGAGAGACGTTACGGTTGCCACGCCCACACATCGGTCATGTCATGAAATTGGGTCATGTCTTTCATCTCACAGCTATCAAGGCTGCGATCCTCATCCAGAGATGGTACCGCCGGTACAAGGCGAGACTAGAGGCCAGGCGCAAGGCCACCTGGTGCATATTTCAGTCCATCGAGTATGCCGGTGAGCAGGACCAGTTCAAGGTGAGTAGTGGACTCGTCGTCGTCATCACGTGACCGTCGCTTGTGACGTCACTTCCGGGATGGCGTGTTTGCATAGTGGTTTAGACAGTTTTTTTTTTGTATATCCCCTTTAGTCTGAAACGGTAGTGAAGGTATCACGAGAGACACAGGCTCTTTGGGGGGGGGGAAGGGGGCGGGGGGGGGGTTGATGGGGGATTGACTCCCCCCCCCCAATCCCCTGCAGTAAGTAGGCTCACTGCAACCAAATTACGCCAGATGACTAAACAGGATGGATGTGGTTATGTCCAACAAACAGCAATATAACTTTTGTTAAGTCTGCGGTAGTCAGTCAGATGGCAGTCTGACGACCTGAACTTACCTTTCCCTCTCTAACTTCCACACACGCCCCCACCACCCACCACCCAAACTCAATGTAAACTTTTTTTTTTGACAACAATGTGTGAACATTTAGTTAAATATTCGTGTTTGTGTGTCAATGTGAGTACGTGTGTGTGTGTGTATGTATGTATGTATCTATGTATGTGTGTGTGTGTGTGTTTGTGTGTCAGTGTGTGTGTGTGTGTGTGTATGTATCTATGTATGTGTGTGTGTGTTTGTGTGTCAGTGTGTGTGTTTGTGTGTGTGTGTGTGTGTGTCACCACGTGTTGTATTATTTCATATATTCTTTCTCTCAGCTGTACAATTTCTTCAATTCGATGGTCGAACAGTTCTCCTCCGATGACCAACAGAGCCAGCTCCTGAAACTGTTTGGTGAGACCCAGCAGAGGTCACTTACAGCTAGTAGGTACCCCGAGGTCATTTCTAATGGGCTTTTTTTTTTTGGGGGGGGGTTGAGGCTGGGGTGGGCAAAAGTTTCGAACTGCGGGCCACAATATGTTATTAATTTAATAAAAGGGCTGGACCATACGTAGAGGGGGAGAAGAGGAGACGAGAAGGGTCGCGGACCTGATCAAACGGCCTGACGGGCCGTAACGTGGCCTGAGGGGGCAGCAGTTGGCTTTATTAATCGACTGACCGACTGTCTGACGAATTGATTAACTGATTGATTCCTCTCTTACGTCCCTCGTGTTTTTTTTCTTTCAGCCGCCACCCCGTTCGACCTTCGGAAAGAGGAAGAGACCCTCAAGTTCGCCGACCCGTCCAAGATAGCGGTTGATCCCCGCTACGACGGTCCTGTCCTCCAGTTCCCCATCAACAAGACCCAGGTTAAAGCATTAATCACGGCCTTCAAGTCGAACAAAGTGTGTAGCCTCTTCCACTTTCTTAATGGTTTCTGTCTGAGCATGCGCACTCACTCCAGGCGAATTAAGAAACTATATAGATTTGAAAGGGTGGGGGAAGGGGGGGGGGCAGTTACAGGATGCCACCAGATAAACTTGGGTCCCTGAAATTTATACCATAAGGAGCCAATCCTAAAAAAAACAGTGTATATGGCCCTGCAATGTATAGAAACACAATTTTCGATTTATAAATAATTTATAGCAGATTAATCATCTGATGAGGTGGGGAGGGGGAAAGCCTCTGTGTAGAGGAGGCTCAAACCCCCATCCCTTTCATGCTGAGGCGTTGTGCGGTAGGACGGTACCGGTAGTTTATCAATCCAATTATATCAAATAATGACATCATGTCGTCTATCATTGGGACAAATAACATTGAAAGAAAAACTATGTGAAGAAATGTATTTTGTAAACAAAAAAAATCTTTTATATTGACCTAATTAGAAAATAACATTAAATGTCTTATCTTTTATTCGCGCGGCGTCCAGCTTGGACATTTCTTATCGTTACACATAGAGAAACGGTATTTACATTTACATGCTGGGTCTTATCTTCTCTTCGCGCGGCGTCCAACTTGGACATTTCTTATCGTTACACGTAGAAACGGTGTTTACATTTACATGCTGGACGAGCCATTGTTTCCCCCCCCCCCTTGTTCTAATTCGCCGTGTTTGTCGTCTGCTCACCAATAGACAATACACGAGCGGTACCTCCTGGAGCTGCTCCACCACGCCAGGTCGCATCTCATCAAACTGCCCAACATCAACCGTGTGTCCACGTCGGTCACTAAGCAGGTGACCATCTGCGGCGACCTGCATGGTCAGCTCAACGACCTGTTTGTAATTATTCACAAGGTAAGGTCAACTTTTAGGGTAACGCCCAGTGGGTGATTTTTTGGAGTGTGAACGTACACTGGTGATGCATGGTTTGGGTGGTACAGTGGTGATGCATGGTTTGGGTTGTACAGTGGTGATGCATGGTTTGGGTTGTACAGTGGTGACGCATGGTTAGGGTTGTAAATTGATAATGCATGGTTTGGGTTGTACAGTGGTGATGGATGGTTTGTGTGTTACAGTGATGATGCATGGTTTGGGTTGTACAGTGGCGATGCATGGTTTGGGTTGTACAGTGATGATGCATGGTTTGGGATGTACAGTGATGATGCATGGTTTGGGTTGTACAGTGGTGACGCATGGTTAGGGTTGTAAATTGATAATGCATGGTTTGGGTTGTACAGTGGCGATGCATGGTTTGGGTTTTACATTGGTGATGCTTTAGTCTGGAGAGGAGTGGGGAAGTGGTGTTAGAGCAGAATGGTACATCGACAGTACTTAAGACTGCGGTGAACACGTCATTAGACCTCATTCAGTCGGTCAAACTGATTTGAATTACAAAGATACTAATCAAACTGACATCGTGTGCTCAGATCAATATTTTTCTCTAACTAGTTATATAAATGTATTTGTCTACGTCATTAATATTGAAGAAGTCGTATAGTTAACGAATAACTAAGTACTGTTATAAAACTGCATAGATGAACTATTTCAAGAAACAAGTCAAACAATACGTCACAAATTCACTAATACGAAGCAGCCTTGGTTAGCGATAGTGTTATTGAAAGACGCTCTTGGTTAACGATGAGTTCCAGTTGGCCAGTGTTTCCAAAACTTTTATCATCTGTGTACCCCACTTTATTGTTCCAGTTGGTCAGTGTTTCCAAAACTTTTATCATCTGTGTACCCCACTTTATTGTTCCAGTTGGTCAGTGTTTCCAAAACTTTTATCATCTGTGTACCCCACTTTATTGTTCCAGTTGGTCAGTGTTTCCAAAACTTTTATCATCTGTGTATCCCACTTTATTGTTCCAGTTGGTCAGTGTTTCCAAAACTTTTATCATCTGTGTACCCCACTTTATTGTTCCAGTTGGTCAGTGTTTCCAAAACTTTTATCATCTGTGTACCCCACTTTATTGTTCCAGTTGGTCAGTGTTTCCAAAACTTTTATCATCTGTGTACCCCACTTTATTGTTCCAGTTGGTCAGTGTTTCCAAAACTTTTATCATCTGTGTATCCCACTTTATTGTTCCAGTTGGTCAGTGTTTCCAAAACTTTTATCATCTGTGTACCCCACTTTATTGTTCCAGTTGGTCAGTGTTTCCAAAACTTCCATCATCTATGTACCCCACTTTATTGTTTTCACGGGGAATCTTTTCCCCTCATTTCAATGTTTTCCCTTCAGATATGCAGGTTCTCAGCCCTGTGTAGCTGGTACCCACCCCCCCCCCCGCTAAACTCTCCTTGTGACCCCTGAGGTACGGGTACCACACTTTGGGAAACACTGCTGCATGCTTTAAAAAAAATTACTTAGGACGCATCATTACATACAAGTTGTATCTCACGAAAATATTATTCATTACATACAAGTTGTATCTCACGAAAATATTATTCATTACATGCAAGTTGATTCTCACGAAAATATTATTTTTATACACGGTCTACACTTTTGTCATTAAATATTAATGAATACAAGAGCAACATCATATGATTGATCATTTTTGTGCATGCTATAAGATATTCACTGTGGTTGTTGGCCAAATTGCCTGTAATTTCCCGGCACCTGAGATTGGGCTGCGCGCAAACGTGTTTAGTAATTTTTCACTTTTACTTTTTTTTTTTGGTGCTCAGCCATAGTGGTATATGGCTGTACCCAGGCTTGTCCATGGGACGGATTTCTCTGTCCCATCCTATCCCATCCCATGGTAATTTATGTCTGTCCCGTCCCATGGGATTCCCATGAAATCCCATGAAATCGCCAACGACACCAATCATCAACTACAACAATGGCTGACAGTCTGATTGCTGGCGTAACGGTTGTGCCTCCGCTACACGCAAGCGGTAAACAGATTTATGCTTAACTGCGTATTGCTTCAGCTACGCATGGCAAATTTATATGTAATCTCCGCCCATCTCTTAAAATCAGGCCGTACTATTGCTGTTAGTAGCTTGCGCTCCATCTAATTGTTTATACCACAGCTTTGGGCGTGACGCACCAAAATGCAAACGAACCATCTTATATGATAAAAGGTTATGTGTATTTCTTTATTTATTATCTGCTATCCGGTGTCCCACCACAAGATAAAGAACAGATTACGCAATACGTATTTAAATGAAAAAGAAGGATTAAAAGCTTTAAAAATTAACAAAATTTGGGTTAGCTCAGGTGCACATCAAGTCGCTATGACGCGGCTACTCTGTCCCATGCCGTGTCCCATGGGACATGGAAATACAAATGTGTGCTGTACCATCCCGTCCCATCCCAGGGGACGTTTCACATGGGGTTCCCGCGGGAATCCCATTCCCATGGACAAGCCTGGTTTATACCAAGCGAAATATGTGTGCGCTCTGTTATATTTTTGTATCATGCATTCGACGAGCTCTGTGCGCCCGCGCACAGCTTATAGAGTCAACACTAGTAATCGAGAGAAACTAGAAATTGTGTATTACATCATTCAACTTTCATGAAATCTCGCCTCGGTGAACGTGCCGTGGTTTACACTGGTTTACAATAGGAGATTAATAGTATTTATTTTTTAACATGTTTTTTTTCTTTATAAGCTGGCGAAAGAAGAGTTGAATTCGTTGCTTGATTGCAAACAGTTCACCGCGGTATAGCCACAACATAACCCTAAACAATCCCTTGGTGAACAGTGAGACCTGCGCGTCAACCCATGTTCCGGTAAAGCCGGGCATATTAAAGTTTCATTAGATCCCTGTGTGCTGAGTGGTGACATTTTTTGTCTTAAAGCAGGGAGGAGGGGCATTTGTTTGCTTTGATTCATGATGCATGCAGTTGTAATTGATTGACCGTTACTGCTGTTATCATTGTCTATCCGTAACTTTTTTTTTTCATTTGTCTGTGTTTTGTACGTCGGAGATTGTTTGTCTGTGTGCTTGTTGCTTGTTCTGTTTAAAAAGAATGTGTGTGTGCGCGCGTGTGTGTGTGTGTGTGTGTGTGCGTGCGTGTGTGTGTGTTTTTTTTCTGGTGATTTAATGATCTGCACAGATTGCTGATGTGGACAAAATCTTCTAATCGATAAGTACAACTGATGGCTTGATACTTAGCCCTTAGCTTTTGTGTCCAGTCTAATACCATAAACACGTTTTTAAAAGGGGGGGGGGGTACAAGAAAACAATGGAGTCCCCTTTCCCCTCTGCTTGCAACTGATAATTGAACTTTAACCCCGAAGGGAGGTAAATCGTCTTGGAAACATTAAAAACAAAAGTAAGAATTATCTCTCTCGACACAGATTTCAAGCGCGGATTCTATAGTCAGCAACATCGCTTCTCTCTCTCTATCTCTCCCTCTCTCTCTCTATCTCTCTCTATCAATCTATCTTTCTATCTCTCTCTCTCTCTCTCTCTCTCTCTCTCTCTCTCTCTCCTCCTTCTCTGTCTTTCTCTCTCTCATTCTCAATATATTTCTCTCTCTCCCTCCCTCCCTTCCTCTCTCTCTCTCTCTATCCTCCTTCTCTCTCTTTCTCTCTATCCTCCTCTCTCTTTCTCTCTCTTTTTCTCTCTATTTCTCTCTCTCTCTCTCTCTCTCTATATATATATATATATATATATATATATTTCTCTCTCCCTCCCTCTTTTTCTTTTCTCTCTTTCTCTCTCTCTCTTTCTCTCTCTCTTTCTCAATATATATCTCTCTCCCTCCCTCCCTCCCTTCCCCCCCTCTCTCTCTATCCTCATTCTCTCTTTCTATCTCTCTTTCTCAATATATATCTCTCTCCCTCCCTTTCCCTCTCTCTCTCTCTCTCTCTCTCTATCCTCCTTTCTCTCTCTCTCTCTCTATCTCTATCTCTCTATCTCTCTCTCTATCTCTCTATTCATCTCCCTCAATAGAGGAATTGGACAATTTTTTATTCGTAGATTTAACCTATTTCTGTTTAATATGATGATTTGATGTTTACCTCTGGAACCTAGAATGAGAACACTATCGGGCCAGAGTTAGTGGTGACCTATGTACATCCTGACCATAGCCTGGAACCCAATGACCATGTGGGCACCACTGGGGATACATGTGTGACTGGTGTCAGTCGGACCTTAGAAAAAGGCTCCCCGTAGTAGCTGACGGGGGTCTTGAACCCGAGACATTTACGTCTTGGCTCTGTTGCGTGGTCATCTTTTGTCTGTATTCGTTTTAGCTGGCTGTTTTGTGTCACAGAACGTGTAACTTGGTGTCTATGTTACAGAACGGGCTTCCATCAGACGACAATCCTTACATCTTCAACGGAGATTTCGTTGACCGGGGCAATAACAGTATTGAGGTCATCACCTTGCTCCTGGCCTTCCTACTGGACACGTCCTGCAAAGTTTACCTGAATAGGGGGAATCACGAAGACCATGCCATGAACATCAGGTGAGTGATTGCCAGACTTGATTTTGAAATGATTTTTTTTACTGAATTTTTTTTTTTTCATTTATGGGTTTATCTGGGTTTTTTGTTTGTTTGTTTGCTTGTTTGGAACAGCTTGCTCGTCTTTATGTGTTGTTTTTTTCCCTTAAACTTTGATGAACTTTTAAATATAACATTTACATAAACTTTGTCAAATATTTTTTTCTGTTTTCGTATGTGTGTGTTCATATGTTTATATGTGTATGTTTATATGTTTTCTTAAAGGTATGTTTAATTGTTTATGTTTTATCTTTGATTCTTTGTATGCTGCTGTGAGATTTTACGTTTGCTTTCTCGCTAATTAACTGATTATGTTTATCTGGTTGATTATTTGGAAAACATTATAGTTTACCTGTTAGCCAATGAAGGAGATAAAACTGAAAACACGTTGAGAATAGTTATTGTTTTTTTTTGTTTATTAACAGGTACGGTTTTACCAAAGAAGTCATGCGCAAATATAAGGTAAACCGAACTACAGACATGTACTGAACAACAGACTTGTACCGAACTACAGACATGTACCGAACTACAGATTTGTACCAAACTACAGACTTGTACTGAACTACAGACATGTACTGAACTACTACTTGTACTGAACTACAGACTTGTACTGAACTACAGACATGTACAGAACTACAGACATGTACTGAACTACAGACATGTACTGAACTACAGACATGTACTGAACTACAGACATGTACTCAGGCCCGTAGCCAGGAATATTGGATTGGGGGGGCCGAAGAAATTTTTGGGGGGCGAAGAAATTTTTTTCCGGGGGGGGGGAGTGCCGAAGAAATGATCGGGGCGGATCTAGACAACTTTGACGGGGGGGGGGCAAAACATTGACCCGGGGGCGGGGGGGAGGGAACTGTTTTCATTGTTAAAAATTGGTCTAAGAACAAAAAATATTTCGATAATTTAATGATGTATTACCTAAACTTCCGATAACGAGGGGGGGGGGCAAAAATGGAGGCGCGAAGCGCCGAAAGCTTGCGAACGGAGAGGAGGGGTTTGGGGAGGGGATCTCAGTGAGTCCCCTCCCCAAGAAATTTTTTGCAGTTTCATATCTGGAATGGTGCATTTTAGTACCGATTGTTTAGCATGTTGCAGTTTTGTTAAAAATAATTTAAATAGTAAAGAGTTTTAATGATACAAATTTATTGAGGCTGAGCAATTTCTGATTCCTGTTATAAATATATTGACCAATAGTTCTGCTACACAATTGTTACATAATAGATACCTGATTTATATTATTATACTGTTTGTTTAACGTACAACCCGGGAAGAACGACAAAGATGCTTGAATAAAGCTTAGCTATTTGTGTGATATTTCTTATAAAGTATTAAAAACAAAAAACAGATCTATCAACAACAACAGTCGCAATTATTCAATTTAAAATAAAATTAATTCTGCTAAAAAGTAAATTTGCAAATTAAATAACATCACTCAGAAATCACGGAGTTTGTACTTTTTTATTTTATTATACATATGTATAAAAATGAAGTCAGAAGCCAATGTTATTTTATTAACTTATTTAAGTTGCTAGTTGTCCTCTGAAGATATCAATATATAAAACTATTACAAGGCTGCGAACAGGCCCATCGACAGAAATTTCGGGCCCCTGGGCTGATATTAATATTTTAAAAAGTTGATTGGCCAGCTCAGTCCGGGTCCCTAAAACTCGCCGAGCCCCTGGGCATTGACCCCCTGCCCCCCCCCACTCGTCGGCACTGGTTGCGAACTTATATTATTATACGTTTCGAATTTGCAAACTTCGTGGTTTAGCCAGCCCCGTAGCCAAGGGGGGCACTGGGGGCCGTGCCCCCCGCTAGGTGTGGAGTGCCCCCCCACCTAAAAAAGAAGAAAAAGAGGAAAAAATAAAGAAAAAGTAAAGGTGCCCCCTTGCTGGGTATTGGTGCCTCCCTGCTTACTTTGACCTGGCTACGGGCCTGGGTTTAGCACTGAATTTACCTAAAAATGCTTTAGCATTCAGATTGTCTGTTAAATCTTTTTCAAATGCAAGCAGGAAAAGATTGCTTAGACGCTTTTGTAACATTGATCTGCGATATGGGGTGAGCATTCATGTGAGGGTTGAGAAACTGCTCTCACACACGGCTGTTGAAGCACCAAATGTCAATGCTGCCCAAAATACCCAGAAGTGAACTTCAATAAGATTCAATCTTTTATGCCCACAAATTAGATAAGCTATATATTTAAGTATATATAAATAGCCTGAATGATTGCCAAAATATAAACTTTTAAGTTTTTATTATTATTGCTTTATTAAACAAAATGATTGATGTTTTATAGCCGTTATTATTAAAATTTTTCCAAAAAACTCAAATCATGCACGGGGGGGGGGCTCAGGTCATGCACGGGGGGGCTCAGCCACCCCTAGCCCCCCTCTGGCTACGGGCCTGCATGTACTGAACTACAGACATGTACCGAACTACAGACATGTACTGAACTACAGACATGTACCGAACTACAGAATGTACCGAACTACAGACATGTACTGAACTACAGACATGTACCGAACTACAGAATGTACCGAACTACAGACATGTACTGAACTACAGACCTGAACCGAACACCAGGCATGTACTAAGGATACAACTCATTTAAATAAAAATGATAGCTAAAAGTAAAACTATTTTCAGGGTCGGGTCTACTCCAGTGCGGGGCGCTTATGCAAACGTTACCGGGGAAGAGGGTGTGGTGGGGGGGTGGGGGGCTGAGCTAAGTTTTGTATGATAGACTAATCCGGCTACGCTTGGTGTAATTTACATCTATTTGTTTGGTGTGATAAGTAACGGTTATTGGCAGAGGAGGGTTTAGGACAGGAGTCATCTGTGGCGTAAAAGAAATTTAGGTCTTTTTCAAAGAGAAGAGTAATACATAGAAAATAATAATTCAAGAGTAAAGATGTGTTGTTGATGTTGTTGTTGTCATGTTGTTGTTGTTGCTGTTAGATTTGTTGCTGTTGTTGTTTTGCTGTTGTTGTTGTTAATGTTGTTGATGTTGTTATTGTTGTTATTGCTGTTGTTGTTATTGTTGTTGCTGTTGTTGTTGTTATTATTGTTGTTGTTGTTATTGTTGTTGCTGTTGTTGTTATTGTTGTTGTTACTGTTATTATTGTTGTTATTGTTGTTGCTGTTGTTATTGTTGTTGTTGCTGTTGTTCTTGTTGTTGTTATTGTTGTTGCTGTTGTTGTTATTGTTGTTGCTGCTGTTGTTGCTGTTTTTGCTTTTGTTGTTGTTATTGTTGTTGCTGTTGTTGTTATTGTTGTTGCTGCTGTTGTTACTGTTTTTGCTGTTGTTGTTGCTGCTGTTGTTATTCTTGTTGCTGCTGTTGTTGCTGTTTTTGCTGTTGTTGTTGCTGTTGTTATTATTATTGTTGTTGTCTTCAGTGCCCTTTTTGAGAACCGTATTTTAAGAGAAACTTTAGAATTGTTTGAATTTAAATTGTGTTCATTCCTGAGTCAGTCAGTAATTATTTATCACAATGACATCCGATAATTTAGAATACGCCCCCTCACTCAGGAACAACACTTATGTCTACATTTGTTTTTTTCTATTTGGTCGATTGACCCTTGAAACAATTAAATGAAAATCAGCATCTGGTTCGTAATCGGAAAAACAATTTGTGCAAATTAGAAAAGTTTTGTTTTAACCATGAAATTTCCTACGGGCGTAAGTGACATACGACTGTAGGACATGGAAACAATGTTTATAACACAACTGATTTTCGAAATCAAAACTGGTGTGTCTATGTATATGTATATTTTATTTTGTTAAATTATAAATCAACCCAGAGCCGGATTTACAATTTTAGGGACCCTAGGTCAATTAAAATTTGTAGGCCCCATTTTGAAAAAAAATAGCAATTTTTCATTTTTGTATACTACTCAACATTTTGGGGCCCCTTGTTTCGCGGGGCCCCTAGTCCAATGCCTAGTCGGCCTATCTATAAATCCGGCCCTGAATCCACCCCTCTCTAATCTATAAAGCACCTATCATTAATTATATAATAGTTTATTTGAAGGCTAAAATCTGTGTCAATGTAAGATTGTTTCGTTTGAAATGTTCATGTTTCACGATACAAGTTTTTCAACATTATTCTAATTTGTCGTCTGCTTCAACAGGAAAACGCTGCGAAAGTTATCGCCATGTTTAACGAAATATTTTGTTCCCTTCCACTGGCGACCATCGTTGACCAGAAGGTCCTGGTGGTCCATGGGGGGATCTCGGAACATGTTGACCTCCGATTCATTGAAACCATTGACCGGAAGAAAGTAAGTGGACTTTCATTTTACATTTGCAAAGGTTAAAAAGAAAGAAAAAAACTGGACAGGCGGGTGTGAAGAAGGTCTGCAGTACCTTACAGACAAAGTACAAACAATCTGCAGTACCCACAGATTCAAACTACATAAAAACAATCTGCAGTACCCACAGACAAACTACAAACGTGTGCACAGTACTTACAGACAAACTACAAACAATCTGCGAAGCACCTACAGATAAACTACAAACAATCTGCAGTACCCACAGACAAACTACAAACAATCTGCAGTACCCACAGACAAACTGCAAACAATCTGCAGTACCCACAGACAAACTACAAACAATCTGCAGTACCCACAGACAAACTACAAACAATCTGCAGTACCCACAGACAAACTACAAACAATCTGCAGTACCCACAGACAAACTACAAACAATCTGCAGTACCCACAGACAAACTACAAACAATCTATCTGCAGTACCCACAGACAAACTACAAACAATCTGCAGTACCCACAGACAAACTACAAACAATATGCAGTACCCACAGACAAACTACAAACAATCTATCTGCAGTACCCACAGACAAACTACAAACAATCTGCAGTACCCACAGACAAACTACAAACAATCTGCAGTACCCACAGACAAACTACAAACAATCTGCAGTCCTCACAGACAAACTACAAACAATCTGCAGTACCCACAGACAAACTACAAACAATCTGCAGTTCCCACACACAAACTACGAACAAAACGATGAGCTTGTATCTTTCTTGTTTTAAAATTGTATACAAAAATAAACAACTCCAAAAGGCGCGTAAAAATGGCGGTTGTTTGAATAGTGATTCTATTTTTACGTCTGTAGTGCACGATTAGTATCTGTGTGTATTACTAACACTTTAAATCTCCTCCGTGAATTGTCCGCCCATTCCCCCTCCCCCCCCCCTTCCCGGCCATTTTAATTTTTATTTCTAAAAAAAAAAACCCTGGGGCGAAGTTAACAGTTATCGGTTCTACAGCCACCGTGCACATCGAGTTGTCTCCCTTTGCAAACACGACTTTGACATTTTGGTCCCAAGGCCTGGGCGAGTGGTTGATTAGCAGCCTATAGATGTAACGGTTTGTTATGTATTGTATTATAATCAAAATATTGCCTCCCACCCAGGGCCGGCCTCACCCATTGCGGGGCCCAATTTAACTAGGGTGCTTGCGTGGCCCCTCTTCTAGCCTGTGACAAGAGCAACGACTGATAGTGATATGCTAATTATAAATTACTGGGCCCCCTGCCAGGCTATGGGCCTAATTTTGGAGCAATCGGTCAAATCGTCCCAAGGCTGACCCTACTCCCACCTCCCCACCCCTTAAAGCGCGCCGGGGGCTTTGTATGCCGCCCTAACTGCAATGCCCTAGGGCCACTAATGCTCCATCGTTACAATGTATAGGAGTGGCGCTGCAGTCCCCAGCCACTACATGGAACGAAGATTCAAACAAGATGATGGTGGTGGTCCATTAATAGCAGTGGTTCCCAAAGTAAGGGTGCCGGGGGGGGGGTCGTATGCTGATTCGAAGTAAGCCGCCCTAAACATTGCAGCATACTTTAATCATCAACAACATGTTTACAAATCATTTTCAACTTTTCTGTCTTGGATCTTTTTTTTTTCCTCCCTTTCTTCCCGCGTGTGGTTCGCGAAAACTGAACATTTTAATTAAGTTGGTGGCGAGCATACAAAAGTTTCAGAACCACTGTACTAGAGGATGTATGGTTTACATTCTTTGATGTTTTACTATAAGGGGGGTAGTTTTTGTACATTTAATCAATTTCTAAAATGATATCCGTCATGCGTTGGTAGATCAATAGGGACTAATCTTTGTTTACATTTCCTACTACACAATACAATCGTCATGTTCATATAGTAGCCCTTCCTATTGTTGACTGGGTTTTGTTCACAGTTTGTACTGCCCAAAATAAAAGTTTCAAACGGTATACACAATGGGGAGGCTAGTCCTTGTTTTATATAGGGCTATGTTACCAAGCTTTTGTTTGTATTTTGTACTACACTTAGTTCATTCATGATGTGCCAGGGGAGGCTAAATCCGGTTTTATATTGGCCCATGTCCACCAAGCTTTGTTTACATTTTGACCACACAAAATTCAATCGTCACCCACCGGTGGACGCCAGTCCTGTTTTATTTTGGGCTATGTTTACCAAACTTTGTTTACATTTTGTGCTACACTTAGTCCATTTATAATGTACCAGTGGACGCCAGTCGTGTTTTATATGGGGCTATGTCCACCAAACTTTGTTTACATTTTGTACTACACTTAGTTCATTCATAATGTACCAGTGGAGGGTAGACCTGTTTTTTTTTATTGGGCTACACATAGTAATGACTGACATGTCACCTCACCTACTGTCTAGCTGTAATTGTGTTCGATTCTAAGGCTGCTAACTATTTTCTTCGCGAAAACAGAACCTTCTTTTAGTGGGTCACTAGCCGCAAAATTTTCATAAGCCACTGTTTTATAGACACCTGTTTCTCACGGTAACTGGAAATGTATAAACAACTAGTAAATATGCACTCTGTATTCTAGTATGTCAATGTGCACTCTGTATTCTAGTATGTCAATGTGCACTCTGTATTCTAGTATGTCAATGTGCACTCTGTATTCTAGTATGTCAATGTGCGCTCTGTATTCTAGTATGTCTAGTATGTCAATGTGCACTCTGTATTCTAGTATGTCAATGTGCACTATGTATTCTAATAATCAATGTGCACTCTGTATTCTCTGCACTCTGTATTCTAGTATGTACTCTGTATGTGTACTCTGTATTCTAGTATGTCAATGTGCACTCTGTATTCTAGTCTGTCAATGTGCACTCTGTATTCTAGTATGTCAATGTGCACTCTGTATTCTAGTATGTCAATGTGCACTCTGTATT